>JBAMYA010046975.1:0-10691 GCA_037176975.1 Arrhamphus sclerolepis | reverse complement strand
TTTGCGTACGAAAATTCTAACTTTTTGGCGCTAGAAATCTTTCAGGATGGAATCTATGCAATGTTTTATAAATGAGGGCCCTGAACTGGAATAGAGGCCGATTCATGCCATAAAGACTGAATCATGTTTTCAACTTTTTCTTTTCTTAAACCTTTTACTTTAAAGTTTTGAATCCTGCCACTGCAACCGCTGTGCACGTGTGTGCTAGCCGGGCAGTGCTGCAGTGACCCCCGCAGTCTCGCACCTGCGCAGATGTACAAGCTTCTACCTTCCTTCCGACAGTCGCTCGCATATCTAGTTTGTGGTAAACCAAACTGAAGGGGAAAAAAGATCTTTTTAAAGCAATAGCTAGTCGTTTATTAGAAGGAAGCAGTTGTGTTTTCAGGTCCTGTTTTGCAGCAGCTCTATCAGCTTCTTGTTGTAGTCTGCAACCTGCTGGGAGACCATCCTGGACACGGAAGCGTAGTCGCTCTCCTGAGACTTGGAGACAATGACTGATGCTGCAGTTAAAGGAAGATCACAGTGACTTTAAAAGGGAATAGAAATGTCCTAATTGCTACAAATTTGGATTTTCTTTCCCCATTTTTACTCATTCACATTTATAACAGTAAAACTTTGATTTTTTCCAGAGTAAATATTATCAGATAATTCAGTATAACTGGCTTATATAATCTCTAACCAAATTCAATGAGTTGTGAATAACCTCCCTGAAATTCTTGGCAAACTGATAATAATTATAATAATTGCAGAAAACAACCAACATACACTGACACTTGTGCATTTCTGCATAAACAGGAATTTCACACAAATGAAAAGAACAAAAACAGAAGGAATGACTTCATATCTAACTGACGGTATGTGAATGTGTCAGCTTCCACATATTTTGAAAGTGATTAAGAATTAGATTCTGTTTATAGAAGGAAAATATCCAGCTATGTTCACACTACCAAGATGAAGTGACATATCAAAAGGGAAAAAATGAATATAACATCTTTAAATGATTTGAGGACAAAGTAACTTCAGTGTGTGCTCCTAGATTGGGTATATCATACTTGATACGTATCTGTGTGACATGAGGGCCTGACATGCGCTGAGTGTGTTCACATGAAGTCGAAGGCAGGACACCCGAATGAATGTGTGGCTCGTAGTGAGAATGTAGTCAGTCTGCATGGCAAGCTTAAAATGCTGCGTTCAAAAATTAATTTTAGCTGTCACAATTTAGATACAAACACATATAGTATGTCAATAAATAAGAGGAAGTAAGTGTTATGTGTGTTGTGAAGGATACACTCTTTCATCACAAAATTGTTCTGCTCCAGGTGCTGCCACTTTGTCTCCAGGTTAGCCAGCTGAAAAGTCAAGTTCAAACATACACAAAATCATGAAACATCTGTCATATGATTCAACATTACGTTATTGAATTTCCCTTCTGGGATAAATAAAGTATTTTTCATTTCAAACATGATGACATCACTTTTGCATTACTACATCAGTAAACAGTAGTAAAACGTTCTAACCTGAGCGTGAGTCTCATTTTCATGCAGTTTGGTCTTCAGAGCTTCGTACTTCTTGTTCATCTCCTCCAAAAGCTGCCCAAATGAATCTGTGCGCAGGTTTAATGATAGCTGGTCCTCCAGAAGCCTCTGCAGCAGAAGAAGGGGTCAGAAGTGTACTTTAAGGGTGAGCACTACTAAAGGTCTCCATCTTAGACTGGTACCTTCCTCTTCTCCTCCGCTGTCCTCCTCAGGCTGTCCAGGTCTCTGTAGGTGTGCAGCTCTGACTCCATGGTGCTGACCTGCTTTTTCAGGGTGCTCAGCTCATCTGTGATCTTCCCCTCCAGCTGCTCTACCTTCTGCAGGTCCTGTTGCAGGCGTTGAGACTCTGGGAGGTGGAGAAAGTCAAAGCATAAGTGTTTTGTGGATATACTTTGTTTTTTTTTGTTTTTTTTTTAGTTCTTAATTGAATTTCTCCCCAGGGATTAATAAAGTACTTCTGATTCTGATTGATTACATTGGTAATGGCAAAGTACAAACCATTACCATTTTTGATAATAACTCAAAAATGTACATCATGAGGGTTTGTGTCTTACGAACCTGATGTGAGACCTCTGGCAGTGCACTCTGACTGGCTCACATCTGTCTCCTTGCTGATGAGCACTTCCTGCATGTTTCTTAGCTCGTTTGCAGTCACTGTGTCCATTTGATTCAGCCACAACATGTTCTAGAAACACACAATTACCAGACATTGTTTTACTGTGTCCTTAATCTCTCAAATATTTCCAGCCCATTCCTCCCTCTAACCGCTCTCCTCTCCTCGTCCTCACCCTGCTGCAGTGCTCCAGGAGTGAGACAATGTTCTCCTGGTTTTGGGTCAGTTTCTCCAGCTCACGAGTCTTCAACTCCTCAAATGATTCCAGGAACTCTGAAACAAAGTGGAGATCATGATGGTCACGTCACTGTAGTCACTCTTGAAATCTGAACATTTAACTCACTCCCCAAGATCAGTATTCACCTTTCAATATATTTAATTATCTTTTCAAGGCCTGATGGTTATCTTGTTATCTTATAATACCATTATTCTGGTACATTAATGACTTAATCAGATGTTCATCCATGGTCTAGTTCAAATGGAACTCACGGTCAATTTCTTCTTCTTTTTTTCTCAACTCCTTATATTTCTGATGACACTCCCCTAAAAGAAAACATGAACCAGAGAAAAATCAGGCCAATATTCACACTTATATTACATAAATACAATTTAATTAAATTCAAAGCAGGAACCATAAACCTGGTTTTAAAAAATCCACAGCATTCTCTTTTGTCTTGTTCAGAGCCAAGATGCGATAATTGTTTCCACATCATCCCACAAACATCACAGACAATCCTGACCAACCCAGGCCAAACAAGGCTGGACCTGCAGCCTTGCTCCTGTTCAGTCTCTGCACCTGACTGATAGAGACAGACAGGTGGGCCCCAGCTTCTCCTGCTGTGGTTGGAGACAACAATGAAGCAGCAGCAGATCCATGACCGTGATCATGACAATGACCTGTCCACAAAGTTGGCCAAAAGATGCTGTGAAGTACTGAAGATCAAAGTTGTCAGCTGTCTTACCCTGAGCTGCCTCTGAATCCTGTTCCAGGTGTCTGATCTCCTCTCTGGTTTGCCTGGTTCTGTTCCTGATCTCAGTGAGCCTGAGCAAATACAAAACACACACTTATCATTACACTTAAGCAAAATAACTTTTTAACAAATAGGTAAGTAGTTAATGAATGAACACATACTGCCGCTCCATGCTGGCTATTTCCTGGTTGTCCTCCTTCACCTGCAAACCAGAAAAACCTTTTTAATATGTACGCTCACATGGAAATGTGCTGATATTTAACTGTATACAATTCTTCCATTTCATTTAATGAAGTAACTCCACTCTCTGGTTTTCTTCAAATTTATTTGTCCTCTTTTAGGTGCCATTTCTCCTTCTTTTGTTATAAATATCTTATAAAATCTTTTTTTTAAATAAAAGATTTGCCTATATTGTGTTTTGACCATGAAAAAGAAAACCAATTTGGAGACTTTGTATGTAAAAGAAAACTGATGATGCATGTTCCTGCAGGAATGTTGGTTAATTGGCCTGCACATTCCTGCGAAGGGCTTCAGGCCCCACGATAGTAATTGCAAGATACGGCGTTATTTTCTATCCATATCTTTCTGTGTGGAGCCCAACCTGCTTAAACAGCTTCTCTCTCTCCACGCTTGGGGAGTCCAGGCTCTTGTGCTCAGCCTCCATAGCTTCACGCTTCGCCTCCAACGCTGACAGGGTCTCATGGAGCAGGACCACTTCCTGCTTTATCTGTGAGTGGTACAGTTCCTGTAAACAGGGAGATGCTAAATAAAGCAACTTCTAAATGAGTGATATGAACCTACATTTATGTCATATGCTCTGCTGCTATTTTAACCCTTTTGGTTCACCCATAGACTGTATAAATTAGTTGACAAACCCTCCATGACACCCTCCACAGCAGCATAACCACAACTATTTTGATGATTGACAGGGAGAAATAACCATTGTGTGTAGCTGACGCTCATTTAGCTTCGCTAAGCTTTGTCTCAGATTCCTCCAGGCCAACCCACAGCCAGTCATGGCAGTACAATAAACAAAATACACAAGCACAATAAAACATTTTGATTTGCATCTCAGAAATCAAAATAATGCCAAGCTAGTACAGCTAGCTATTGGCTAATGGATTTGCGCTCATCATTTTAGCTGTTCATTTGATTGACAGTTTTCTAGATTTAAATAGTTTTACCTGACATATGAGGGGATGTTTTTTTGTACATTTGTTGAGACTGTAAAATCTAACCATACTAAAAACTAAAACTGTTTTGTACCAGGCTGCATTTTAACATAAAAATCAAAGGGGATCAGCTCTGTTTGGAACCAGGCCCTAGTGGTCAGTGGAGGAACTGCAATTTTCTTTGTTACTCCCTTTACTTCAATCATGAAGTGGGCATGTTAACGACTGGTCTCACACCCATCCCCACACCCTCATTATCTCTCTTTCTTTTTCAGTGGAATTTAAATAAACTCACTGCCTCATAGTCCTCCTTCTTTGTTGCCAGAATATCCAGCTCTTCCTGAAGAACAGCCAGTTCCTGCATAATAAGCAAAACTCAGGTGATTCATGAAATAATTTTGTACTTACAAGCATTATTCTTAGTCTAAAGTTTGCATTTGCAGAACTTTTGACCCCTGCAGTTATGAACACATTTCAAAGTATTTTTTAAGTCACCTGCTCTGGAGTACATGCAAAGATGTTTAGCTACTTCAGGCCTTGAACCGGGGAGGGGGGACTCTAAAGAATACAAACTAGCAAATGACTGTATTTTTTTTTTAACCTGCAGCAGTTCCTCATTGGCTGTTGTCAAATTGAAATATTTCTCTCGTTTTGTGGCCGGCATTGCCTGGACGACTTCATCAGCAACACTCCGTTCCTTCCTGATCTCCTCTTCAACTGCTTTGATTGCTTCCTCCCTTCTGCAAGACAAACATGCAGTGTAAAACATTTTTCTTTTGGCTTATATAAAAAACAAACAAAAGAAAAAGCAGGAAAGAAGAGGAAAACATTAATCAAGACCCAGATATGATTGCATGACACAGAAGGTAGATCCTCACACTACATAAGCAGATAAACAGATAAGAAAAGCAAATTTAAAGTCAGTAAAATCACACTATGCCATGTTTTCTTGTTTTTGTTCAACAAAAACAAACTCAGTTTGTGTGGGTGGGACAAAATGCCTCCAGTGTTATCTGTCTGATCACTGGCTCCCCTCAATCCACTGTTGTTCACCCTGATGACTCACGACTGCTGTGCCAGGTTCACGGCAAATCACATCATAAAGTATGTGGACGACACAGCAATGATGTTTTAATACATCCACATGATCTCTGTGGCATCTTGTACTGCAACAAAGAGCTGATTGCCTGAAAGGTCATTCTAAACCTCTGATAAACAAGATGTTTGGTCTGTTTTTGCATCCAAATGTCCTCTCAAGTTTTACCATACTTCCATGTTCCTACAACGTTGCTGCAACTTTGAGCAGTTCAAGCTTTGCACCAAATACCTGGAGTGTGAAAGTACATTTATCTTGTACTTTATGCTTCTGTCTAGTAACAACAAAACATATTTCCTTTCAAATGTGACTGTGGTCTGTTAGATTTTAATTCATGTCACAGAAGCCAATATAATGCTAAGTAATAAGTAACTTAAAAGATGGCATAGCCTTTGTTTTTGTTTTTTTTCCCCTTCTCGCTTCTGAAAATTTTCTTATTTTCCAACAAAGCTAACATTGAACTTTTACATATGTATCTTCCCTCCTGGTTTACTCTGAAGGGTGAGGTGGTCAGATAAAAAGACAGGTATCTTCAACAGAATGACTTTATAGCTTTACAGAGAGCCAAAGTAGGAAAGGAAGTAAAGTAGGACGGACTGACTTGATTGGTCATAAATGGTTAGCTAGACTCAACAATCCTTCATGTTACAGGGAACAAGGGTCATTTGCTGTGCTGGCTGCTTATGGGAAACAGGTGAAAAAGTTCAACTTGATTTGCACAAAAGTCAAGGTAGGAGTCTTCTTTAACACTTCTTAGTAGAAAAAAAAGGGCAGCGGTGGATTCACTCATATTAGCCTAGCTGGCTATCAGCAGGAGGGTCCCCCTATAATTGAGCCAGGTCCTGATCCAGGATTCTTCCCAAGAGGGAGTTTTTTTCTTGCCACTGATGGCGTTGCCATGTGCTCGGGGGTCATGCTCTGGGTTTCTAAAGCACCTCGAGATGACTTGTTGTAATTAGGTGCTATTTAAATAAATAGAACAGAATTGAATTGCACTTGTTTTTTTTGTCCATCACAAATGTAGAGAAATCTAAACAGCTCTGTCTGACTTGCAAAGCTAAGAAATGTATATATAATTCTCTCAACCAACTCCTCACATGAAATGAAAAGCCCCCTAGTAAAGAATAAGTAACTCTACAGTAATACATCTTTGTTTGTCGTCAGAGTACAATGATGGGAAGGTGTTGGCGACATCTCCTCCTGCTGTGCTTGGCTGCAGTAGTGGAGATCATTTTAGTGGGAAATCCTAGTGAGGCAGCTGAAGAAGATGCACCGGTATGGATAGTTCTATTTGGACTTATATTTAGGTTTCACTTACTCCTGGATGCACTAGCTTAACCAATGCTTTACCTGTCCATCCATCAGCTTATCAAAAACCTGACTGACAAACTTCTCCAAGTCATCCCTCTTAATGAGAACGATTCCAGTGTGACTACGTTAGTGTCAGAGTGGAACCTGATTACTCTGAATGAGATGGACAGACAGGCCCTAGCTAGCTACCCTACTCTGGTGGAGCTATACCTGGACGGTAATCTTGTCACCACTGTACCAGCCAAGTACTTCTCTGCACTACCTCTCCTCAGGGTGCTGTCACTGGCCAAGAACAACATCAACAGGTAAGATGATAAAATAGTGGAATATTAGTTGGTGCAGAATTCCTACAACTTTGTACTTTTCTAAATTTGTAAATGCAGTAACTGTGTGCAAGAATAATAAAGTTTACTTTTATGGGTGTTGTTGCAGCTTGGACCCTGAAGCTTTCTCTGGCCTGGATGTCTTGAAGGAGCTGGACCTGTCCCACAACAAACTGACAAACCTCCCCACACAGCTCATTACTGGACTAAAGCATTTACAGGTAAAATCTCCATAAAATATCTATGTAGATATTCAAGTACAGACCCATATCTATCTTGAACACATGCTTCTACTATTCTTAGTAGTTTACATCACAAAGGAATAACATAACAGCTTGCTTGCTTCAGTTCTTTGAGTGAATACCACAATGCACTGTGCACATTATTGATTTCAGCTTATATTTTCCTCTAATAATGATATTTTAACAGATGTGTGCCCTCAGCTGGAGGATAATGTAAGATAAGCTGATTGTATAACAGTAATATTAATCCTTTTATAACCTGATCCTGTGTTGTTCATCAGATGCTGCACCTACAGGACAACCCTTGGAACTGCTCTTGCCACCTGCTGAGCGCCATTGGAAAGATGAGAGCAGCAAATATTACAATTGGTACTGATATTTATCCATTTGTTAAGTTCACACTAAGTGAACATTTTCTCTCAGTAACAACAGCTGACTTGTAAATGACATCTGACAACATTTAAGTAGAACAAAATTATCCTTCAAATTTAAACCAATACTTATCAATTCCATTTAATTAAATTTTATTTATATAGCATCGATACATGTATATAGCTGCTTCTGAGAAAGTCAGATCACAACTCCTGAGCACAAGGCAAAGCCTAACAGTGGCAAGAAAAAAAACACCCCTTGGGGAAAAAGAAAAACCTTGAGCAGGACCTGGATCAATTAAAGGGGGGAAGACTCCTACTGATAGCTAGGTGGGTATAGGAAGAAATTAAACCAATATTTAACAGTATTCACTTCATGTTGTCTGTCTGTTTAGATTGTTCACAGATCATCTGTACATACCCAGAAGAACAGGCTGGAAGAAATCTCCTGGAAACTACAGATCTGTGCTCCACATCACCACCACTGATGATCCCAACTGACCCTCAAAATCCAACACTAGTTTACCCCCAGCAGTCTCAGGGCTCCTCTGTTATACTGAAGACTACACTGTCATCTAGTCAGAACCACAGCAGTGGCCAAGGTATGACAAGCAGACACGTTCTGCTTGTTTTCTTCTTTAACCACTCTTCCCTGAAACAGTAGCGCTTGAACCAACAGAAACCAAACACTGGCTCTCGAGTGAGTCTTGTGCTTTTTTTTTTGTTGCAGCTGTAGTTTTTTTGTTCTGCACACTTGGAGTCAGTGGTTGAAGGTGAGGATTATTCAGATGGTTGTATCCTGTAGCTTTGTGACTAAATGAGGGTAGAACAAACACTTTATGCTCAGATTCCATTCTCTGACAGATGTCCTAATATTTTTCTTTGAAATTTGTTAGTGTCATTCAGGATTCATTCTTTAATCTGACTTTAACATCTTCTAATAAAACAGGACAACCACACTGTAAACACACATCTATTTATCCTTCAAATTGTCCATTTAGCAATCACAAAATGCTTGGACAGACCATAAAAAGCTGAATAGGCTGTTCTCTCTTCTTCATCTCCATCTTACAACCAGACCAGACACCTGTGCTCGGCAACACGTGGAAGTTCACCGCCTGTGTTGCAGCCTTGGCTCTAACCACCTCCCTGCTCATCGTATCTGCTGTCAAAGGACCTTCTTGGTACAAGCTCTTCCACAACTACCAACATCAGCGACTGCATCAAGATGATGGCCTGGATGGGGAAGACATTGTGTCAACAGTCTTCTCGGAGGAAAGAGGGTACCAGACCCAGCTGACCCTCAGCTTTGAGGAACAGCATGGGCAGATCGAGGACGAGGAGGAAGACGATTACTTTGAGGATCCATACATAAAGAGAGAAGATTAATATGCAAGAATAAAAACAACAACATAATTTCACTGAACCAAGAAGCAAACAGCAAAACCACAAACCTGTGAGAAATAGAGAAAGCCATCAACACGAGAAAAATCTGTTGCTTACACTCTGAATCAAGAGCTCCTGTGGCAGTGCTTTTTCAAAACCTTGTCTAGGTTAGGCTACTCACACAAACATGTAGTATCTTATATGTACAATCTGAAGCTCTATGTTCATACAATCATATTGCAACACAACTGTTTACATTTAAAGGACAACAGGTAGTTTTATACATTGTGATGCTGAATATATACATTAGGTGGGCAGCATCACGATGAAAAAAGATCAACCAGCTATTTATTTTCTAACCCTACTATCATTCAAAAACTACCAAAAATGAACTAAAATCTGGCACTGGCTCCAAGGTTTCTTTAACTGAGGCTATTTCATATATCTATACTACTCTGTAGAATCCTATAAATGAATCTCTGTATGAGCATGCGGTCGCCACAGATCAATAAATACCAGCCAGTACAGCAGGAAGGAAAGTACTGTATGTCTGGAATTGTAATGTGCACGGCAGAGTAAAATATTCAAATTTCTACCACATTTATCCAATCATTTAAATTAAATAATCATAATGTCTATAGTATTGCTTTGTAAAGAATTAAGAATTTGTCAGAGTAACTTATTATTATCCTCCCATGGTGCTTTGATTTGACTAGTAAAGACTCCTATATGGGTTATGTTCCCTTGTGTTCAATAGGAAATGTGTTTCTTAATGGACAGATGAAAACTTAACTGCAGAAATGGAAAAAGATCAATTTAGCAGTTTTTTTGTCTGGTATTCATCAAATGATGCCTATATGAAGACACTAGCACAAGGAGAGAAAACAGGAAGGTTGGTCTGCTGTGTGCTGGCAATTTTGTAATAACTGTTGATATGAATCACTAACAGCAAACACTCATCATTTGCAGGCTAAATGAAACAGTTTTAACATCAGTTTCACTGTCAAGCTAGTAGTTTGTCAGCATGTTTGCTATACTGTTAATCAAACTTCCAGGCACACGCTGGGTCATCTGCAAAATCTGCTACAAAATGTGTTCAAGGAAAATTCTGAAAAAAACAAACATAAAAACAGATAAAGTTTGGATTCCTGTAGGAATGAACAGAGTTGTGGCTGACTCACTCACACAAACATGCATGTGTGAATACTCTTATATAGAGCTGACATAAGACTATGAGCACTTTAGCGGTTGAGTTGCACACATGCAATTTTCCCTCGAAGACTTAGGAGACCTCATCATCCACCTACTCTTTAAGGCTGGTTTCTCAACTGATGCTTACAGGTTGTGCATCAAAACTTGAGAAATATGTTTCAGACCCCTTAGCAAACTTTAGAACCTTCAGAAATGTGCTCTTTCACTGATTTAATATTAGCATATTCATTTACCCTGAGAATTGTACATTTTGTTGCTTAACTGAATATTATACAACAGCACTATGACATTTAGGGCCGGATCTATTAAGATCACAATTTGTGTGTAGTAATGTGCCTGCACAATCTAGAATTCTGTGCGTGGGGCTGAACCTCGGTTTGCGGGTGATTTACTAAGAGTGACTGCATTAGTGGTGGCAGGTGCAAACGTGTTGGAGACACCCTATTTAAATGAGGGTTT
>JBAMYA010046974.1:0-10692 GCA_037176975.1 Arrhamphus sclerolepis | reverse complement strand
GATCCTCCCGGAAGAGCTAGAGGAGGTGTGTGGGGAGAGGGAAGTCTGGGCGTCCCTGCTCAGGCTGCTGCCCCCCGCGACCCAGTTACGGATAAGCAGAAGAAGATGGATGGATGGATGTTTAAACTCAAAAGTACAGTCTTTAAATTAAACACTCCTGAAACAGCAAATAATAATTAATAAATAAAATAAAATAGCCTAAATGTATCAGACAGCAACGTGCTGTTAACTCATCAGAAACACACATCAGGCCACCAAAGTGCTACCAAAGTCCCTTATTTCAGTGGTTATATAATAAATGGAAACATTCAGATAAATGTAAATTATACAAAGTAGCAGTAATATAGAGATTTGCAAGTTTATGTGTAGGAAATGTTTATGTGTTGCCTGGCAACAGCCTTGCAGTTACAGAACTATTTGAGTTGGCGGAGCTAAATAAATGATTAAATAAACACACAAATCATAATCTCTTGTCGCTTATTACTGTTAACTAACAAAATGTGTTTGTAGAACTTTTGTATCACACACTCGAGGTCGTGCTGAATATCAGCACTGGTGTGATTATCTGTGGCCTTGTGCCTACAAGCAAATCACACCAGAGATGTGACACATCAGCGCGAAGCTGTGCTTCTCAGCTTTCAGAATCCGTTGGAATTATGTTGATAGCGCAAAGAGTTGAAGAGTTACAGTGATTTTAAAAAAAATCACGTCTTCCTGTTGTTGGCAACAGCTCCGGTGTAGAAATAGCTTGTCCCACTAGCTTGAGTGAATGAATGTGGGAGGCGCTCAGTGGATCTGTGCTCAACAATGCAGCCCAGGCGGAGTAGTCGAACGAAGATCCACTGAGCTTTCAACACAGAGGGCATCGTCAGAAGACATGTTGATAAAATAAATTCTTTATCGTTAGATACATGTGCGTACCGAACCGAGAGCGCTGTATCAAACGGTTCAACACAGATACATGTATTGTTGCAACCCTAATATATGGATAGATATAGATATATATCCATATATATCCATCATCAAAAAAGGAAAAGAGACAAGTCTCACTACAGAACTTGTAATACACACGTTTGTCCATACAAAACATGGGAAATGTTCAATAAAAGCACAAAATTTGTGAACTATCAATGGAATATATCCATGTGATGATTTGGAGTTTTAATTTATTTGTCTATGTGCAGTTTTCCAGCCTTTATTTAGTGAAACTGCAATGATTCTCACTGTGAACCAACACAGCTGTAACAGGTTCTGGAGTGACACATTCATGAAACTGTAAAAGTACACATGACTAATGGGTTGCAGTATTACTGCCCCCTGTCTGGACTGTAATTGTTTAGAGCAGTAGGTAATGAAAACTGCATTTGACTCCGCTGTGCTCTGGGTACATCCAGACACTGAACATAACTGTGCCTTTCCTCTGCGCTTTATACCAAAAAGAGCAGATAATAGGGACTACAATCTTGTGAGAGCTTAGACTCTCTTTTTTTGTGTGTTTTAATAAATGAGACGCTCAAATTCCCACCCCCCCTTCCCACTGTGGCACTTTGGTAAAAAGTCCTTAAAAAGGAAAGCAGCGACAGCATCTACAATAATTAAATTTGCTGTACAGTATTGCTTATTAGGTGCTTAAATAATTCCAACAGGTTTCCCTCAAGATTTGCCTCATTGTGTGCTCTCAGCATTTCATTAATGGATGGAACAATTACACATGTTATGTTCACATTTAAAATGTGGCATAATAAAAGAAAAACACTAAATTACAAAATTCTGAAAATGATTTCTACTATGGTAAAACATTCTTGTCTCAAAAGAAATGAGCTAATGAGAGGGAAAACTAAGGGAATCTCTCCTGGTACCTTTGGATTTATCGGCGTAAATAAGTGTGAGGATTCCTCTCAATCTTGGGTTTGTGTCTTTCTGCTGAGATTTGGGAGGTTCTTTGATGTGTGTGCTGCTCGCTCCCTGAAGCAGTGCGAACCAGAGATAAAACCTTTCCTCATAAAACAGCACTTCACTTCAAAGCTCTGAGAATGAAACACACACAGGTGCTTGTGTGTCTGTGAGTGTGTTGTTGTTTGTGTTAAATAATCCAACAATTAACCCAATCATTAATGTATTTCTTAAAAGGAAACATGCAGCTCATACTTTTTTTTTTTTTTTTTTTTTTACTATTACTACAGTAGAGAGTGCACATGCACAGGGTTTTTATGAAGTACGCTGCACAGATGATACCCAGAGCTGTGATACCTGTCATCCTTGCAACATTCACAGTTTTAAATGATTTCATTCATTTCAAGATATGATTTAATAAAACCTATCCCTTGTCTTCAGAAGCATAAATATCTACAATACACTGTAGAGTGTGTATATTTTGTAGACATGGAAGCAGAGATTAGACAGCCTATGCTGTTCACAGGATTAGAGTAAATCAGCAAAGGCCCTAAAGAAAACTGTGTGTATTATTGTTGTCATCATTCTTCTCGTTGCTGGAGTGAAGCTGAAACTCAGATGTCATATTCTGCATTTCTTTGCCAATTTGAGCTGAACAAAATAGAAGGCAGTGATGGGTTTTGGCTTTTGCTGCTGACCCTGTCCTTTTCTTGGTAGGTTGTTGGTTTCTGGCTAGATTTTTGAGATCATAATCAAAAGTGAATCCACCAGGCTCTAAGCTATGTGTTTTGTAACTGTGTGTCAGACCACTCAGTGTTCTGTACTGGCCACTACTGTGATTTTAAGTCTTTTGACATTCAACAGTGGCAGCTACCAAAGATAGAGTGAAAAGCTTTTCTTTGAGTTTTCAGTATAGAAATCATGGTTCTTTTATTATGCACCTTTCAACATTCATTCACGCTAAACATATACCATTCCAGTATGGTCTGAATGTAGAGTTTTAAGAGTATTTGCAACACTGGAGTCTTCCGTGGCATGTTCTGCTTAGCTGTTCTATCTTAAACATGGGATTTTGGATCAATGACTCTCCCAGTGCTGACACACATCTGATTCCCAACCCTCTAGCACTTCCTTTTTTACAAACAGCCCTGCTTTTGTGGTGCCTATCCACCTTTATTCCACCCTGCTGAGCCATGGGAATAGCATGGTGGTGTAACATTTCTTCCTGTGGTTGTTACATATCAGGGCAAAATGAGTATTGTGCGATTTGGCATTAGTAAAGGGGTACAAGGAATGGCTACAACCTCTGTGCAGAGGATTAAATGGGTCCGCCATGGGGGCAATGAGAGACGGCCCGGCAGACCATTTGACAGCAGCATTCAGGCCTACTGTCAAAAAGTCTCGCCATTTGACAAAAAAGGTAAAGCTGAAGATGAAAATAAAAAAGTAAAAAAATAAATAAATAAAAAAAAACACCTCCAGGTTTTCAGCCACAGTGGTCAAAATGACAGAAAACATCCAGACTGGGCGCATGATGACCTTTGTCAATCAACTTCGGGCACTAAATACTGAGCAAAACCAGTTTTGCAACCTGAAGGAGCTTCGTTCAACTGAAATCAGGCCATCATGTTCCCTGCACTAAAGCTGGCTGGTGTCTCTGTCCTGGAACCACCAGCAGCAACAGCAGTGCTGGTCTCAGCAGAAGCTGAGGACAGCACTACTGTGTGTGTGCCACAGGAACAACCAGGTAGAAACCTCTTTTTTTTTCTTCTTTTCTTTATTCAGAACTAAGTGAATAAAGCAGTCAGAGATTGGGACTTATAGTGGATTTATTGGTGTCTTTGGACTGCAAAGTAGTGCTAATAGACTGTCTACAGAACATTTGATATCAGAACACTGTAATGCTTTGAGTATGCACAAACTAGGGAGAGAACTTTGCAGCATTGTTGGACCTATGTGAAAGCACAGAGAGTAGAGGAAGAATGAAGAGAAATGTGTGAAAGTGAGTAATTACAACAGAGAAAAAAACAGTCAAATAAAAGTGATGGCGCAACAATCCTCAGTTCAACCTTAAAAGGCAGTGCCAAAACAATGTTATTTCTCCTCTCCAGACTGGTAAGGGTTTGATTAAGAACTTAATTACCTATCCAGTGCTTCTTTTTTTTTAAAGTGGTTGCTTTTGTCCAAATTGTTTTATTGGCCACCTTTCTAGATGGGTCCCTGTTATTTGTTTACAGAAGTCTCTGCCTACACAGAGAGGATTCTGGGAACTCAACCAAAGCAGAACCATCCATGCAATCCTCCAACAAGCCAACTTCTAGTCATTCCTGTGTGATGGCACTTAGCATAGATCAAAAGTTGATTGGCTGAAGGGCTGAATCTAGTCGCATTCAGTGCAACAGCACATCAGTGCTTGCAGCAAACACAAACAAAAGCAAATGCTGCCAACATTTCTGCTTGTTTCACTCTTTCTCTCAAGAGGGAGCAGACACTAACAACATGTAGATGACTGTAAAGGTCTGTGGAGTACAGATATGTGTGGGCCTGTTATCTTTATCCCACTCCTACTTACTGGTCAGTCCTGCACAATATGAGTATTCCCACAACTGTTTCGTTGATTTTGTGTTCTCTTTCTTCTTTCTTCTTCCAGTTTAATTAAGGTTGTCTGAAACCCAGAAAGTTGTGTAAATATGAGACTCCCCTGCTGTAACATAAGTGCCACAAAGTTGCAGTGTTTGAGCCGCATTGGACCCCAGCTTCTCATTTGGCTCAACCTGCAAAGGTGCGCACAGAAAGGTTTGCAGAGGGGTTTATAGCATAGTCATGCACCATGAGCATGTTTTGTTTTGTTTTTTTGTCACACATTACAGCTACTAGATTTGCCTTAAAAAGGAAGCAAACTCATATTTAAAACCAACTAAACCTAAACCCTAAACCTAAACCTAAACCTAAACCTCTAAACCCAACGGCAAGGTCATGACAGAAAAGAAGGTATGTTTAAGAGCGTTAACTTTCCAATGGAAACTGAAGGTCTTCTGTGTTCACTGACTGAGGAAACTCTAGTGATTCAGCTTGGTGGCTCTGCTGCCCATCTGTTGAAACTCTGTTTTGCTTTTACTTTGTTTCTTGTTTATCTCTTTTTGACAGTTTTTCCTAGTGGAGTATATGCTTCTGAATGTGGCATCTCTTGGCAGCTGCCTGCTTAAAAACTTTGCATTTTAAGAGCCTGCTGTACCACTGATTTATTTTTCTTTTAGCTTAAGTTAAATCAGTGATTTTAATATTTTGCAGGGAATGCCACGAGCAGTGTTTCTGTGACTTCCTGTGTGCTCCAACTGATATGTCTTGATTTCAGTCGACCAACTGTTGTAAGGGACGAGCTTGGAGCTGTTTGGACATCATTCGTGCAGATGGTCTCGTGTTCAGTGCTGGTAGATCATGTAAATCAGCTGAGCAAACATGAATGTGTCTCCACTGTGCGTGTGTGTCCGGATCAGCTTTTTATGTGTCCCCACAGGAGTACAGGGTAAATATACTGCATCTTTGTCGATGTGACCTTTACGTATTTGGAGACATCAACTTTTCGAGGATCACTTGTGAATGTTAGCAGCTGTACGAAACCAGTAGAGTGGAGAATGGACCAAATTACTTGTTTCTTTTTTGTTGATGGATTTAAGCAATATGTTCATTTCATGGATGTTGAGGGCCATTTTGCGCTACTTACAAGTTACTGGTTTGTGAGATTCAATGAGATTCTCATCTTTACGTGCATCAGTGTGTGTTTTGGCAAAGCCTCTTAAATTATTTAGTAAAAGCATGTAGCTCTCTCTTGCACAGGAATGTATTTGCTGAGGAATTCAGCAAGATCCATGTATTTTGCTTATGATGAAGTGAGCCTGCGGGATATGAAGGTGATCGTGGTTGAAACAACTTGCTTCACAAGGAAGCTGGAGTGTTGTGTAGGTGATCTTACTGTCTGTTGCTGCTCTGTACAGTTTTATCCTCCCCTCTTTATTTATTTGTAATGAAGGTTAGAAGAAAAAAAAAGCTATGACAGAACTCCAAAGAGACTTAGTTTTAAATTTTGAAGGAACTCTTTTGAGAGTGGAGGCGTTACATATCTCTGAATCCCTAAGAGGTGCTTCAGTAATTTGTTTTAATTGATCACACCTGTGAGGGAGTGGATAGAAACCATGCATGGCTGGGATGGCAGTGAGAGTTACCACTCTGTTGTAATATCAGACTAGCATCTTCAACACTTTAACATGTTTACTTAGACTGAGATGCTTTCTGCTGAATTCTGGCATTTTCAGTAGCTGTTATGATGAGTAACCATGTCAACAGGAGCCATTCCTGATGTAGGGGATTAGCAACATGGAGAGCAGAGATGAGGAAGCCTAAAGCTTGCCTTCTTTTAGCCAGTATGAGCAGGAAAGCTGATAAGAATACAGTGGACTATAAGGGCTGCATTATTACAGTATGTGATCCCAGCAGGTGTGGTTGCAGCACCATATCCTGGACTCTCTGTCTGGCTTTCAGACTACAAAAGCAGCGACAACAGCAAAATAAATGAAGTGCAATGGCGGTGATGGTGCAGTGCTGGACATGCAACTGTGAAGGAGCGGTCGTAACACTGAAATGTTGACTGTGAGTTTTCATGCATGTTGTCTGCTAAGAAATTCACCTGTGTTACCTCCTGACGCTGCGTGTATCAGCTCAGTTGATGGCAGGTAACAAACACAAAACTCCAAAGCATTGAGGAAGCTTTTTATTTATACTGTATTATCGGTGGGTATGAACTTTTTTTTTTACTCTTCATTTGCAGCCAATGAGCCCAAACAAAATGTGATAGAAGTGTGCAAAGCATAACGTGTTGTGGTGTCAGATTCTGTGGACAGATGAAATGAGATAAACTTGTATCAGAAAATGAGAAGAATGGAGAAGCATGATCTGAAGCATACCACATTATGTGTCAAACATGGCAGAGCGAATGTTATGACATTAGCAAGTAATGCAGATCCATGATGTAATGTTTACTGATGAAGTGACTACTGACAGAAGTAAGATGAATTCCACGATGTATAGGGCTATATTCTCTGCTCACATTCGGTGAAATGCAAGAAAATTAATAGGATTGTGCTTCACAGTGCAGATGGATAATGACCCGACACATACTGAGAAAGAAACTCGATACTTTTTGATGGCAAAGAAATCAAATATTCTTCGACAGTCAAATCAGTCACCTAATCTCAACCCGTTGCAGCATGATTTTCAGTTACTGAAGACAAAAGTGGAGGCAGAAAGGGCCAGCAGCAAGCAGCTGCAGAAGGTGACAGCAGTGAAGATACAGCAAAGCATCTCCAGACAGGAAAGCTGGTTCATTGGCTCTGGACTTCAAGCAGTCATTGACTGCAAAGGATTTCATCAGTGAAAATATGAATATATCTAACTTTATGTCACTTTATCCAAACACTTTTGAGCCCCTGAAAATGGAAGTACTTTTTTTTTTGGAAAAAAAATGCTGCAACCTTTGAACTATGGTATATGTGTATATTTTTGACATGTTCTCTCTGTGTATTCATATACATTAAAGTGCAAAAAAAGCATCAAGTGAACAATTAATATTCTGCCAACATAGTCAAAGCAGACAAGACAATTCCCCTACAGATTACAATGCTGTCTTGTGCTTAACCCTGTTACAGTCTCCTGTCTACAAAGCACATTTATGAACAAACATAAGCTCAACAAATAACAGATATTTGTAGTCTGAAGGTGCTGCAATTCTGTTTGAAGCAGTCTGACTGTTTTTGTAACTGAGTAGTTTTGAAAACCATATAGATATGCCTTTATTTTCATCTGCAAACTGTTCTCAGGGGTCGTACTTTTCAGCCCACAGGTTTGTTACTGTAACATGCTTGATGTGTGTGTGGACATGTGCCTTTGTACATGCACTCATGCATGAGTAACATGCATATAAAGCAGTCCATGAAGAGTTGTTACCGCAGAAAAATGTCTTTCTAACAACTCTAATGCACATAGAAATGCTCTCTCTCTATCTCTCTCTATCACACACACACACACAACAAAAGCTTCACTGCCACCGTGATTGTGTAGCTCTACATTAATTCTCTTTAGAGAAGACTCATTTAAATTTTTAATGGATTAAAACTCTTTGAAGAAAACAGTGAAGTAGCTTTGCTGAATTCCTAACCCCCGACTCTCCCATACACACGTACATTTCCACAACCCTGAGGGAAAGATGCAGCCCAGTATGAACATTTAATGATTTTGGACATATTGAATGTAATATATCGCTGGGCATGTTTACACATAAATAGCATTGTACCACACATAAATAACTGATTTAGATGGAGACTTCCATTGTTGTTTCCATTCCCTCTGCTGAAGTTAACTTTAAAATAATCTGTCTACCTTATACATCTAGATTGCAGTTCTCTTTTCATACAAACAGTTGCAAAACTGACTGATTAAACATTTGTACTTTTAATGAAACATTTTAAAATTTTACATGGAATTCAGGTGACCAAATGCACACATATTTTTGTTTGGTCTAGTCATTTCTAGTGTTTACCAAGGCCTCTCAGAAATCCTTTCTTAATACGCTTTCAATGCCAGTAATGGTTTTTAAGATCAACTGCCCTAATTAAATAAAGAAAGATATTTCAATGTTCATTTGAGGCAGTATGAGGATTAATCAGTATGAATTAGTCACATTAAGAGGGTGTCTGGTTACAGCCTTATTAATATTAAATTCTGTTTTTGAGTTTTTCAAGCATAAAAGACAAAAAAGTACATGAGTACAAGTACATGGAGCATGAATTTTGCACTAAAAATACTGTTTGGAGAATGAGGCCTTCAGTGATTAAATGAGAATGATAAAGCCTCGCGCGAATGTAAAACACATTTTACAGAATATTTCCTCTGCTTTTTTATGTTGCCTAAGCTGATTGTTGAAAGAGAATTTTTCATTTTCAAAGCATTAAATTGAAAATTTAACTTTTTTTTTCCTTTATAAGTAAATCCTCACAATTTTTGAACATACTGTCATTTTTTTGCACCATCACATCCTATTACATGAAAGTATATGCCCATCAATCAAAGTCAGTCAGACTTGCATGTGAACCGATTACACAAATGTCCATGAAATGGACCATTTGTCATGACCCCTGAGTTAGACCAAAACCAGTCAGAGGGGACTCTACGGAGCCAGGTCACTATGTTCAGGTTTTCTTTGACAGAGCTGGTCAGATAAACATTAAAGCTGCAGTCAGGGATTATTGGGACTATGACTGTGACTGTCACCTGAATTTGTTTGTCCTGTCTTTCTGCTGCTGCCTCTGTGTGCTTTCCTATACAAAAAAAAAAGGCCGTACCATGTGTAATTTCTCTCAGGAGCTCCACAAAAGATAAAATTATAATGGACCATTCACGTGCAATTTACTTTAGCCAACCAGGAGCAAATATTTATAATGGAGGACTACATCGACTTAAAATCAATTTCAACAGTAGTGTTAACAAATCAGGACGGAAAGAAGAAAATTGATTTTCACCTCTCAGTTATGAATTCCACCAGTATTTCAGACTTTATTCCGACTCATTACAATCAGTCTGGATTAATTAAATGTTGCCTTTAGCTCTAACTATATTTTCTCATTGATAACAGTGAAAAAAAAAAGGAATTTGCAAATTGTCCTGTCAAAAATCATGTCCCTGCATATATAACATAGTACATACATTTTGACCCATTTAAATTTTCATTGTGTTAGCTGTAAAGAGAGACATCTCTGTGATGTAAATCAGTTTTCTAATATTTAAAACAATCAATTCTTGAACAAATGTGGGAACAGATCAAGACAAAACACAAAAGCATAATCCAAAGTGGTGCATAGCGGCTCTGCCTCCATCAGTTATTTTACTCTTGTCTGACGCAAACCTATTTTAAAAAGAACACTAAAGCCTGCAAGGCCAAATCATATTTAATATGTGATTTTCTAAGACTTCTGTACCACCCACATGACAAAAGAATAAAATTAAAAAAATCTGATATGCAATTAAAATCAAAAGGAAAACCTGCCATGGTCAGTAAATTTCCATAAACAATAGCAATAACAATAATAATAATAATAATATTAATAATAATAATATGAAGAAGAAGAAGAATAGGAATAATATATAGAAACTGTTCAAGTACTGCCTCTTTAATTACAAAAAGGATGTTATGTCTTAAAAGAGATCCAGCTTTGCGTCACTGGAAATCTTGGTTTCAGAATAAACAAACATTGCTGTCTCACTTATCTCACTTTGTGCTACACAAAGTATCAGAAATGCAGCAGATGTAACTGTAATGCCACTGAAGACGGATCCACAGCTGGAACATGAAACCAAATCTGATGTTTTTACAGCATGTCACAGATGTGATGTTGACAAAAATATTTGCCCAACCAAGCAGATGAAAACATGTTGTGCTTTTTTGGGTCTCTTTTTTCAGATTTACTGCATAATTTATCATCCATTTATGTTTCACTTTAAAGCGCATGCATCATATGACTTTTTTTTTTTTTTTTACGATTGGATCTTTTCAGATTTAAAATGTAAAAGAAAATTGATTTAAAAAAAAAAAAACATCATTAACTTAGATTTTTTTAAAAAAAGGAAAAAAACAAAACTTTTTCACTCACAAATTGTTCAGCTCAACAGAGGTTTCTGTGTGGAATATCCCATTGTTTCAGAGCAGCCGATCATTGTCACCAATATAGCTAACGCGATGAATTTAGTGAC
>JBAMYA010046973.1:0-10692 GCA_037176975.1 Arrhamphus sclerolepis | reverse complement strand
ACTCCACACAGAAAGACCCCTGTGGAGGCTGGAACCAGGAACCTTCTTGCTGTGAGGCAGCAGTGCTGACCACCAAGACACCGTGCTGCCCGCTTTTATCTATTTTTTTTGTAAGAAATATTTTAATGTTTTACCCTTGACTTTTAGTGGGGTTTTAGCTCTGCTCCCCCCGATTTGAAAAAGAACCTCGGTGGCACCACCTCCCACCTATACACAATCATTTACAGTAACATCAAATGTTCATCTTCCAACTAAGAAGCTTCTTGATAAATGTGTTGTAGATATGGACTTCAGGGTCAGGGTCAGGGTCAGGGTCAGTCCCTCCAGGACTTAGTGATCGCAGTAATTAATGCAAGTTCAACCAAGTCCACAAAATATACAGAGGGTTGAAATTTTTCTAAATTACTGCATATCGCTGCGATGTTTGGTCACATAGCGCAAAAATGGTACAAAAGCAGTACAAAAATGGAGGAAAAGAGAACTATAAATCCCACAGTTCTGGAAGTGAACTACAAATGCGAGGTGTTTGCAGACGAAAGTTTTATCAATCTGTGAAGGTATAAAAGATATAAAAGCTGTCATCTGACAACTAAAGTAACAGAAAAAGGCCCCGAAAAACTATTTCCAAATGTTATGAATGAGAGTAAATGTTATTTATTCTAAACTGTTAAAGGTTGAGGTGGAACGAACACAAACTAAAATCTTTATTTCTACAATAAAATATTATTTGTGTGTGAGTGACAGAAACAACTGACCATCACAGAGTTGGAGCGCTCACATATGTATAAGATGTGGGAGACTTTGTGGTTTGAATTCAGGTATATTTACCTGACGCCTCTTTTTCTTTTGTTCTTCATTTCTCTTGAGGGAGACTGAAGCTTTTTAAAATTAGATTAGATTAGATACTTTACTGTCATTGTATATAACACAACTAGATGACGTTTGGGGCTGGCCCGCAGAGGCACACAGTAGCAATTTTAAAGATATAAAGTTACAAAGTGAAGATTAAAAAGGGATGCAATATGCACATTTTTGTCTGACTTTTCAGTTTTCAGACTTGCCCCAAGTGGAGGAGTTCAAGCACCTCGGGGTCTTGTTCATCAGTGAGTGAAGGATGGAACGGGAGGTTGACAGACGGCCTGGGGCAGCAGCTGATCCATCGTGGTGAAGAAGGAGCTGGTCGATCTTCGTTCCTGCCCTCACCTGTGGTCACCAGCTGTGGGTGGAGACCGAAAGAACAAGATTGTGAGTCCAAGTGGCCGAAATGAGTTTCCTCTGCCGGGCTCTCCCTTAGAGACAGGAGGAGAAGGTCGGTCATCTGGGAGGGTCTCAGAGTAGAACTGCTGCTCCACATCCAGAGGAGCCAGATGAGGTGGCTCAGGCATCTGGACAGGATGCCTCCTGGATGCCTCCCTGGGGAGGTGATCTGGGCACGTCCAGGAGACCCTGGGGAAGACTCAGGACGTGCTGGAGGGACTATGTCTCTCAGCTGGCCTGGGAACGCCTTGGGGTTCCCCCAGTGGAGCTGGAGGAAGTGGTCGAGGAGATGGAGGTGGGCTTCCTGCTAAGGCTGCTGCCCCCACGACCCAAAAAAGTGGAAGAAGATACCATAACTTATTTGTTGTGTAAATGGGATGTGTGTTTGTTACAAAGCAGAGACGTCTTGTTGGTCTTCTCCAAACGTTCTCCACATCTAAACCGAAATCAGGTTACACTTAAATGGTTAGTTTTTAGAAATCACATCAATAACTGAACAAGTTTATTCTTTAACGATTTTCTACTGGGACTGAGTTTGTTTTATAAAATTAAAGGTGCAACAGAAGTTTCACCTTCTTATGTTTGTTGGAAGAAATGGCACTTTATTTAGGCTATTTTAAAATGATTTGCATAACCTGTATTTCATATTAACTTTATTTTTACAGTTTGGAGACAAGTTTTCAAGATAATTGTGTTAAAATACAGACTGCATCTTGTTTTTCTTTAATAAAAGAAAAGTTCTGTAAATTGGACTGCAATTTTTGTGAAAAATTGTAGCACGAAAACCTCAGCAAGATCCTGGAGGGACTGATTGGCTTGATTTTATTTGTTTTATTTTTGCACTTTCAGACTTTTCTTTTCTGTTTTCTGTTTTCTTTTCTGTATTTTATAGTTTTATTTTGTTTTTTAACTTTACTCTTCATGTGTGACGCCTTGCTTCAACTATGGTTGTGTGAAAGTGCTTTATAAAAAAAGTTGTCGTGGTATGGTGTGCAGAGCACCTCAGATGTTCATAGAAACACCTGCTGAAGGAAGCGTCAGATCTTCATCGGTCATCATCCTGAGAACGAC
Source organism: Arrhamphus sclerolepis (assembly GCA_037176975.1). Classification (NCBI taxonomy): domain Eukaryota; kingdom Metazoa; phylum Chordata; class Actinopteri; order Beloniformes; family Hemiramphidae; genus Arrhamphus; species Arrhamphus sclerolepis. The sequence continues at coordinate 8,364 of JBAMYA010046973.1, read as the reverse complement.
CTCGAACAGCAGCATCTCCGCAGCTCTGATGTTCAGTCAGAAACAAACCAGGAAGAACAGGTGAGCTGGTCACCACGATGGAGCAAGTTTTCCTCATCAAACGAGCGCGGGCTGGAGGTGTGGCTTGATTTCACAGGTCTGGTGTGTCACCACTCACGGAACACAGCAGAGGTCAAAGTGTGCTTGGAAAATCAAAGCAGTTACCATGGCAACAGGACTCCTTCAAATAAAAGGACTGTTGCAGTGGAAAAGTGGAGCAAAGGTGAAGCTGACGCACACAGAAATATAGAGACAAGTGTCCTGCAGCAGAATACCCAGCATTCCCAGGCCGGAATGTTCCTGCTTTAAGTTTCCCTCTCATGGTGGTTCTGTCAGCTGACAGTGAGTGACAGCTCTTCATCCTGGTCTTTCATGGCTAATTTATTCATTCCTGTAAAGATTTTTGTGACTCTTATTGAAGGTTAGAGGGGTTTCTGGACCACCCATGATCTTCACAGCACGTACACTTATTTTTGCAGCCATCTGCTCGTCAGAGACTCAACATCTGGATCCTGAGAAGAAGCAGGTCAGAGGGTGGAAAAAAACATCTGAATCCATCGTGCTGACCTGTCTCTCTTCTCCTTCATAAGCTGATGTCGTGGTGACGTTGTCCTCTCCCTTTTCCTCCCAATCTTCCATCTTCTGACCATCCTGGTGTTCACCTGCACCTGCAGACTGGTTCCCAGTGTGGGATGAACACTGGTGTGGTGGACCTGCAGTCTGACCCTCCAACCACCACAGATTTATAGATTTAGAGCAGATACTTGCAGATTTCTGTCCTTAATCCTCTCTGTCTTTCATTCAATCTGTCCTTCATCCTCTGTCTTTCGTCCTCTCTGTCCTTCATCCTCTCTGTCTTTCATCCAATCTGTCTTTCATCCTCTCTGTCCATATTGTCTGTCCTTCATCCTCTCTGTCCATCATCCACTCTTTCCTTCATCCTCTATATCCTTCATCCCCTGTCCTTCATCCTCTCTGTCTTTCATCCTCGGTCTGTCCTTCATCCTCTCTGTCCATCTTCCTTAAGTCCTTCATCCTCTCTGTCCTTCATCGTTTCTGTCCTTCATGCTCTCTCTGTCCTTCATCCTCTCTGTCCTTCATCCACTCTTTCCTTCATCCTCTATATCCTTCATCCCCTGTCCTTCATCCCCTCTGTCTTTCATCCTCGCTCTGTCCTTCATCCTCTCTGTCCTTCATCTTCCTTAAGTCCTTCATCCTCTCTGTCCTTCATCGTTTCTGTCCTTCATGCTCTCTGTCATTCATCCTCTGCGTCTTTCATCCACTCTGTCCTTCATCCTCTCTGTCCTTCATCCTCCCTCTGTCCTTCATCCTCCCTGTCCTTCATCCTCCCTGTCCTGGGAGAGTGGGGGCGGGGGCGGGGGACCCTGCAATGTCATCATTGGAGATCTGTATTTGTTGCCTGGCAAAAGCAGAGATCTCTTTTGTCCGCACAGATGGAAACTTCCATCCAGCAGTTCAACATCTGGGCAGCAGAGACACTCCTTCACATGTTCTCCTGCTCTGCTTCCTCCACCTCCTCCTCAACAGTCATTTTGGGAGAAAAAAGCAGCAGATTCACCAGCAGAAGTCCAGAAAGACATTTCCCAGGATGCAGCAGGAGCAGTGCTGGAAGCAGAAATGGTTCTGTGGTTTTTCTCACACATTTGTTTCAGCATCTGCTCATCATCTCTACAGTGGAACATGATACAGATTCAAATGCAAAAATGGGAGGAAGAAAGATGAAATGTGTTTGCTTTACAATGTCTACAAAGAAATCTCAGTAAGGTGAGGACTCCTTGAGTGTTCCTTTCTGAAGGGTGTGACCACGCGATCAAAGTTTCTTTTTATTGCACAACACACTTATTACTGTACAAGTTCTTGTTTTTGTAAAATAGTGCTTGATGGGCACCCCCACCCTCCCCGTAAACTTTCTGAGAGGTCAGCACGATCACACACACACACCTATGAACCCCACCCAGAGGGAACACACCCTGTCCTATCACCACGGTTACTCATTTACAACTTAATGCAACAATGCAGCCCCCGCATCAGCCAATCGGGACACCTGTCCTGCTGTCCATGCCGCTGACCTGTCCTCTTCCTCCATATAAAATCGCCGCTGCTGCTCGTCGCCTCCATCGGCTGCCATCATGGAACGGGTCGCCTTCCTGATGACCCTGCTGCTGTGGAGGAACGGCTGCGTAGCAGGACAGCTGCAGCACAGGTGGGTCAATGTCCAAAAAAGCCTTCTTCTCATCACAAATCCTTTTTTCCATGAAAATCTAAACAACAAAAAAAAAAACTCAAAAAGACAAGTTAATTGAATTTTTTTAAATCTAATTTTATTTATCATAATTTTTATTTTCATTTGATTTTGTATTACCCCCAGTTTTTTCTCTCATTGTTATATAATAATGTTTTTATTGCATGTTTAACTGACATAAGCGACCATTCATTTCATTTAACGGGGTCACCGCCAAAAAAAGTGTTTTTCTTATTGTATAATAAATATTAAGTAATAAGTTAATCTTATGGAAATATCAAATGTCAAAATTATTGCAATAATTTATGTTTTTGTTAAATCTGAAATTATAATTCAGTTAATTTGTTGTTGTGGTTTTCTATTTAAAGTTTTGTTTGATTGCTTTCTATATTTTTCCTTTTATTGATTTATTCCTGTAAATCTCCTCGTCTAATCTTGCCGTTATCTCGTTGCGCTTGACAGAGCTGTGAAATTCCTGACTTCCAGTTTTACGCAGGATGAAAGCGATGCTGTTTCACTGTCAATACAATGATTAATAATAATAGAACACAAGATGATATTTAAAACTACCGCGTCACAAGCAGCTCTAAAGTATTTTTTATTCATCATGAATCTGGATTATAAATATAAAACTGCAGTTTGACCTGTTTGTTGATTGTTCCTAAAAGAACTGTAGAATTTTCTGGAAACCATCTGTAATCAATATTTGTAACCTTCTGGAGCTTTTCTGACCGTTTTGATGTCTTTCTGTGTTTTGCAGGGAGCAGAAGACACCAAAGGAAAATGGTACGTAGCGTCTCCACACCTGAGAGATTTATCGCGCAGCTTTATCTCGCCTGCAGCAGAGGTCTCACATGGATGTTGAGGCAGCAGCATGTGACTCACCTGTTTACCTACCTGTGACCAAAGTGGACTTCAGCTCCTCAGAAATGCTGATCTTCAGACTCCAAAGCAAAACAAAAAACACTGTAATACAAACTAACGCTCCAGCTGACAGTCTGACCGTAACCATGGAAACTCTCTGTGATGTCACCCATAGTTTCTGAAGAGTGATAGTGAAGCCTCATGTTTCTTTCTTTCTTTTTTACTGTCACTCTTTAGCACGCTTTAGCGCCACCTTTCTAAAGGATGGGTGGGTTCTTTTCTGCTGTACTGTAGCCAGAAGACCTGAGCTTCCTTTTGTTTATTTCCTGTTTGAAGCTCAGACTGCTGTGGGCCATAGATGACGTCGTCAGCTCCTCCTTTAGTCATTGAACAAACAGCAAAAAGAAACATGAAAATCATCTTTAGCGCCTCCAATATTTTTGCCGTTTCGTTGTTTTTCTTCTTTCATTTCCCTGTATTTACAACATTCTCTTTTCTTCTCTTTTCGTGGTTGACAGTAAGTGAAAGTGGTGTGCTACGGCCACCATGTGGTTTGGAATGGTCCTGTCACCGTAAAATGGAGACACAACAGCTGAAAGGACTGAGGATGTTGGTTCTTTTAAAATTCCAGCCTCGTAGCTGTACTCTGAACCCCTGCTGGTGAAAACCTCTGACTGTAAATATTGGACCAACTACCAGGTCACATGACCCATAGATTTGTACAAAGAGAAGTCCAGTTTTTGCATGGCACCATGTTGTAAACAGGCGGGACAAAGTTGTCCAATCCAGCGGCAGAGCCAATGGCTAGCTGTCAGCCAGCATGTCAGATGAAGCTGGGCATCTGATTGGTCAGTTTTATTGCTTCATATGTGTTTATGTGAGCTGGTAGAACATAATTCACCCCCGTACAGTTGTCATGGATGTAACACGTAACTGCAGATGAAATAGATTTTTGAACCAGGCTGTGAATATGATTAATTCTGTGGCAAAGTTGTCATTTTAAGATGAAGATCAATGGAAATTTCCTCTGTTTAGAAGCCAGCACCTAGTGGACAGAGGAGGAACTGCAGCAATACATACTTCCTGAATGAGCTTCAACCTGGAAGTGAGGTGGTGTCTGATTGGTGGAAACGCACCTTAAGTTAGCCTTAAGATGTTAAAACAACATAACCTCTACTGCCTATGGGGGACTGAGAGAAAAACAGTGAAAGTTGCTCTCTTAAACCTTTAAACTGATGAGATTCATAAAAATGCTCAGATTGACTCGTTTCTGGAGCTAGCGTCAATGGTCAGAGGATCTAGCTATGTTGAATGAACAATCTAGTGTTTGCTGGTAAAATAACCGAATGACACAAACAAGCGTAAACAGTGTAGTTTGCACGTAGGCTACGCTGCTGATATTTAGCTGCTTTAGTGGTTATTGAAGTAACAATGCTCACTGTGACGTGTTGTGGTTTTCTCGCAGTCGTCTTGACCTCCTGCGACTTTAACCAGGACAGTGAACCGTTCTGCCGGTTCAGTCAGGACACCAACGACAACAGCGACTGGATCAGACACCAAGGTCCCACACCAACGTCTGGCACAGGACCCTCCGGAGACTACCCCGATGGAGGTCAGCATACTTTTGTTTTGTTTCTGCTGGATGTCACTGACATCATTTCAGAAATCCAGAGTGGAAACTGTGTGCTTCTGTTTCAGAGGGCTTCTACGTCTACCACGAGGGCGACAACGTGTCCAACGGACAGAAAGCCCGTCTGCTGAGCCCGGCCATCTCCTCACCAGCCACGCAGATCTGTGTCCAGTTCCGGTACTACATGTATGGTTCTGATACCAGCAACCTGTTGAGGGTTCTGGCAAAGACGGGCAGCGGTGAGGAGGAAGTCTGGAAAAGAACCGGTATCCAGAGTCCATCCTGGCTGGAGGGTTCAGTAACTGTGACCAAAGCCAGCGATCAGGGCATCACCGTAAGTTTCCAGACTTTCTTTTTGAATTCCTTTCCAGGTTTTCTGACGCCTCAGGACCAGTTGGTTGATCTCAGTTCAGCCCCATCACCAACTCTGAAGGCTGCATTCAGGGTCCCCAGAAGTCCGTGGACCTCCCTTGACTCCTGACTTAGATCATCAGTGGATTTGTTGATATGAGCTTTGACTGTGTGTGGTGATTCCACAGTGTTGGTATGCTGGTTATATGAAGCTCAAAGATACCCCAGGTTGTGGCGGCCATGGAGGTGCTGGTCCCACATTAGCATCACACTTGTGTTGTCAAAGAGACCAAGGTGGCAGAGGGGTGTAAACCAGGTCCAAGATGAAACTTCAGATCAACTATGTCAATCACCTAGCTGTAAATCAGCTTATTATCAGCTAGTTATCAGATATGAATCACCTAGCTGTGAATCACCTAATTATCAGCTATGTAATCAGCTAATTATCAGCTATGTGAATCAGCCACTGTGAATCACCTAGTTATCAGCTATGTGAATCAGCTAGCTATGAATCAGCAAGTTATCAGCTTTGTGAATCAGCTATGTGAATTAGCTAGCTGTGAATCAGCTAGTTATCAGCTATGTGAATCATCTAGTTATCATCTATGTGAATCAGCTAATTATCAGGTATGTGAATCAGCTAGTTAACAGCTATGTGAATCAGCTAGCCTTGAATCAGCCAATTCTCATGTGAATCAGCTAGCTGTGAATCAGCTAGTTATCAGCCATTGTGATTCAGCTAGCTGTGAATCAGCTAATTACCAGCTATGTGAATCACCTAGCTGTGAATCAGCTAGTTATCAGCTATGTGAATCATGTATGTGTGAATCAGCTAGTTATTAGCTTTGTGAATCACCTAGGTGTGAATCAGCAAGTTATCAGCTTTGTGAATCAGCTATGTGAATCAGTTAGTTATCAGCTATGTGAATAAGCTAGCTGTGAATCAGCTAATTATCAGCTATGTGAATCAGCTAGTTAACAGCTATGTGAATCAGCTAGCTGTGAATCAGCTAATTATCAGCTATGTGAATCAGCTAGCCTTGAATCAGCTAATTCTCATGTGAATCAGCTAGCTGTGAATCAGCTAGTTATCAGCCATTGTGAATAAGCTACCTGTGAATCAGCTAGTTATCATTTATGTGAAACAGCTAGGTGTGAATCAGCTATCTGTGAATCAGGTAACTGTGAATCAGCTAGTTATCAGCTATTTGAATCAGCTAGCTTTGAATCAGCTAGTTATCATTTATGTGAAAAAGCTGGCTGTGAATCAGCTATCTGTGAATCAGCCATCTATGAATCAACTATTTGAATCAGCTAGTTATCAGCTATGTGAATAAGCTACCTGTAAATCAGCTATGTGTGAATCAACTAGTTATCAGCTATGTGAATCAGCTAATTATCAACTATATCAGTCAGCTAGCTGTTAATCAGCTAGTTATCAAATAGTTATCAGCTATGTGAATCCCCTAGCTGTGAATCAGCCAGTTATTAGCTATGTGAATCACCTAGGTGTGAATCACCTAGTTATTAGCTATGTGAATCACCTAGGTGTGAATCAGCTAATTATCAGCTATGTGAATCAGCTAGCTGTCAATCAACGAGTTAGGGCGTGTTTTATTCTCCAGAGTCAGCTCAGGGTGCAGCTCATTTACTGTTTTCAGAATCTGCAGGATTCTTGGGTGATGTCTCCAAGATCACTTAAGTGCATTTGTTTGAATCTGAAGAACTTAACTTGAAAATATAAAGTTGCATCATCCTGATGGATGACCAAGGTTTATCTGTTTACAGTTAGTGTTCGAGGCTCAGAGAGGATTCTCTTCATCATGTGACTCGGCTCTGGACAACATCATCATCTCTGAAGGAGCGTGTGCATGTGGGTTTAGACGTAAACACACACAAACATACATGAACACATAAATACAAACAAACACAAATACACAAACACACCTAAACATAATATACACACATGAACGCACATGAACAGATAAACACACATGGCAAGATGGCGCCGCCCCAGTGGCAGATTGTTGCAGCCTTCCTGCAGCTGTCAGAATCCACAACCAGCAGCTCCCAGTAGACCACACACTCACCGAGACTGGAATCAGTTTAACTGTGCAATAAAATAAAAATGTTGATTTGCAATAACAATTTGACAAGACACAATGTGCAATGGTGTGAAGTAAGAACACTGTATATATGTATATCTGCTCTTTAAAAAAAATTCTATTCTATCTTATCTAGTTTATTTACTAATTATGCTGTTTTTCTGACTACTATTTTATTTCTTTTACTACTTGGTACCTCCTTGATGCGGCTGCAACAAAAAAAATTCTCTGTTGTGACTAATAAAGGATTTCTTATTCTTATTCTTATGAACACGTACACAAAAACACACACACATAAACACACACAAACACACACACACAAACACACACATATATACAGGTACAAACAAATAAACACACGTGAACAGATGAAGATAAAAAAAGCTCTGCTGTGTCTCTGATTTGGGATGTTTTGTCCTCAGCTTGTGTTTCTGGCTGTGATTTTGACACACTTGATGACCTGTGTGGGTGGACGACTCACACCGACAGTCCTGACGTGTTCGGCTTTAGTCAGTGGGTTGGACCGACTGATACTGAAGGCACCGGACCTGATGATGACTTCTCCACGCCTGGACGTGAGTGAACTACCTCAGGGCCTCCTGTGAGCTCATCAGCAGCAGGAGTGGCTACAAACCAAAATCAAACCTGAGAAACACAAAGACGTGTTAATAAAAGAAAAAAAATCCACAAATAATGCTGCAATAAAGATGGAATTTGCTCATTTTGGTTCTTCCATGTGTAGTGGGAATGTATATGCTGTTGGATTCCTACGATTCGGTTCCTGGAGTCAGTGCTCAGCTCAGGAGTCCCTCAGTGATGACCCCTTCTGGATGTTTGGAGCTCGTCTTCCACTACTACCTGTACGGGACCAGCAGCTCCATGCAGATCAGCGTCCACACCCTCTCCTCAGGTAAGACACACCCTCTCTCAAGTAAAACATGCCCCCATCAGATAGCCACGCCTCCTCTTCAGGCAAACCAACGCCTCCATCACAGTATCCAACAGAATATATTATATATATATAATTCTTTATCAAATAATATAATATAATATAATATAATATAATATAATATAATATAATATAATATAATATAATATAATATAATATAATA
>JBAMYA010046972.1:0-10692 GCA_037176975.1 Arrhamphus sclerolepis | reverse complement strand
GGGGTCATCGCCATACCATTGGCTCAGGTTTGCAGGAGAGGGCAAAACATCATATGCAGCCCTGATTGTGAAGCTTGTCCTGAATGCCTCCATCTCCCACAGGTCTTTCCAGGAGAGCTTTCTCTTCTCTACTCCTTCCCAAGCCATCCACTGCCCTTGCTTTGCCTGTGCCACGGCTTGTGCGCGCCTTACTGCTTCCTCCTCCCGACGTACTTCTTGGACCACCAGCTTGCGCCTCTGAGCTGGATTGGCCTTGCTCCAAGTCGGTGTGCTATAACCGAGTCCAAGACCACTCCTCCCCTCCTGAACATATCCCACGATGTCTCGGTGTCTGAGTGCTGCCTTTGCCTGCTCCGTTGCAGCCAACGGGGTCCACTTCCTCCCAGTGGCCAGGATGGGTGCTGCTTGGGCCACAAATGGGTCGTAGGTATCTTGCAGCAATATCTGCAGTCTGACTTTGGCACACTTGTACTCCTCTGCCAGGCTGGTGATAGGAAGTTCTAATATCCCTCTGCCGTAAAGCCCAATGCTGCTGAGGCACCTGGGAAGACCAAGCCACTTCCTGGCATAGGCGTTGACCAGCCTCTCCAGTTTTTCCACCTTAGAGAGTGGAACTTCGTAAAGGGTTAGTGGCCAAAGGAGACGTGGTAGGAGTCCATACTGCATGCACCAAAGCTTCAGCTTGCCAGGAAGCAGGGTTCTGTCAATGTTCTCTAGGGCGCTGGCCATGTCCTTCCTGAGCTGTTCTACTTGCTCTTTATCTTTGAGGGAGGCATCATACCAGCGCCCCAGGCTCTTCACAGGCTTCTCTGAGACCGTTGGGATGGGTTCCTCGCCAATGTGAAAGCGGTGGTCTAATAACTTCCCCTTGACGATGGAGATGCTTCTGGACTTGCTCGGCTTGATCTTCATGCGAGCACGCTTGATGTTCTCCTGGAGCTTCCCTAGCAGTCGTACTGTGCAAGCCTTAGTCATGGTCAGAGTAGTGAGGTCATCCATATAGGCCCTGATCGGTGGCAGCCTCAGCCCAGGTCTTATATGCTGTCTGCCTACAACCCATCGAGAAGCCCGTATGATGACCTCCATAGCCAGGGTGAATGCCAGTGGGGAGATGGTGCATCCGGCCATGATTCCCACCTCCAGATGTTGCCATGCTGTGGTGTACTCTGTTGTCGTCACACAGAGCTGGATGTCCTGGAAGTAGGTCTTGACCAGGTTGGTAAGGGCTGGTGGGACTCTGAAGTAATCAAAGGCTATCCACAACAGGTCATGAGGGACCAAGCCAAAAGGGTTTGCAAGGTCCAGGAATACCACATGGAGATCTGTGCCCTCCTTCTTGGCAAGCTGGATTTGATGCCAGATGACGCTAGCGTGTTCCACACAACCTGAGAAGCCTGAGATGCCTGCTTTCTGGATTGATGTATCAATCAAGTTGTTTCTTTGCAGGTAACTTGCCAACCCATGAGCGACCATGCTGAAGAAGATTTTTCCCTTGACATTTAGAATTCTAATTTGGCAAAACTGGACAATTTCTGTGGAGTCCTTTTCCTTGATGATGAGTATCCCTCCAGCTCTCCACCAGGATGTTGGAATCTCCTTCTTTTTCCACACAATCTTCATCAGTTTCCAGAGGAATTGCAGGACGCCTGGTGCGTTTTTGTAGAGTCTGTATGGACCTCCATTGGGGCCTGGAGCTGATGCGGCCCTTGCTCTACGCACAGTTTTGTCCACTTCACTCCACCTGGGTGGACTGATGTCTAGCTCGTGTGTCGGTGTGTTGAGTGGTGGCATGTCAGGTGGAAGTGTAAGCTTTTCCTGGTGTCGGTCATCTGAGCAAGTTCTTTTCAGGTGTTCTTTCAAGACAGCCTTTGACGCAGAGAGACTTCCGCTCTGAACCTGTGAAGAACCTCTTTGCAAAGGAGAAGTCGTTTGCAAAGAGGTTCTTCACAAATTTGAAGGGGTCTTTATAGAAGCGTGATCTTGCTTGCTCTTTCCTTCTGCGTTTCTTCAAGAGGTTTTTGGCACTTCTCAGTGTTACGAGACTGCCCTTGATCTCTTCCTGCAGCAGGTTTATTCCCTCCTTCTCCTCCTCCGTGGCCTTCCTCCACTGCTTCCTCTTCTTGATTAGCCGGTCTATCTCTGTCTGTCTTCGAGACTTGGTGGGGATTGTCGGAATAGATTGTCTGCCTTCGGCCACTCCGACCCGCTCTGAACAACATGCATAGAGCAGGTTGCCCATTCTTTCCAGCTTCTTCATGGAGATGCCTCTGATTGCTTGTAGGATGTTGCAGAGATCAGTATTGACCTCCTTCCACAGTGTTTTATCGCAGGATTTTGGCCACTTAACTAATGGCCTTCGCCCCAAAATCTTCTTTTCTGTTGGGGGACGTGATGTGTTTGCTTCAGGTTGCTCTCCTGTGCCTTTTTCTTCCTCCTCAGGGATAGGGGTGTTGATGTCCTGCAGACTGTGGTGTGTATCCTGCTGCTGAACTTCAAGTCGACTGATTCGGTCTGCTTCTCAAGAAGTAGTGGTCGATGCGACTTCCCTGTTGACCCTTCATTAAGCACTTTTTCCTGCCCTGGTTTATCTGCAGGCCAAGTGTGGTAGTAACCTTTGTCCAGTCACATACGCAGTTCTGAAGTTTACGTCCTGCTGTACCTATCGGAGCCTCAGGTATGCTGATCATCGGTCTCATAATCTCTTCCATTCCTGTGTTCATTACCGGGTTGTCAGTCAGTGAGCCATCTTCCGCCCCCGCTCTCGCAGGCTCAGGGGGTGTTTTCTTCTTAGACTTCTTCGTAGCTAAATTGGGTGGGACCCATACACCACTCGTGCTAGATCCCTCCATCACGGGTAGCTAGCCTATGGTGGCCCCGATGGGGTCTATTCCCTCCTGTCAGCTGTCTTTCCATGCTGTCGCATGCTGATAATGAGGGAATATCTAAGCTAGCAAGAAAAGTTTCAATATCGTTTGATGTTGGATTTGGTTTCATCTCATCATACAAGGTCTGATAGAATGATGCAAAGGCATTGGCTACATCTTTAGGGTGGGATACTGTTTTCCCCACAGTAGGATGGGTAACCTTTGAAACAGTACGATCTGCCTTAGCTTTACGAAGTTGGAAGACTAGAAGGCGGCTAGTTCTATTTCCTGATTCACAGTATTTTTGTTTGGAAAATCTCAAGGCTCCCTCTGCTTTATAAGACAAGAGCTTATCTAGTGATTTTCTTGCCTCTTTTAGTTCTAATAGAATGCCACTTGATTCTGTGTTCCTGTGCTGTATTTCTATTTGTTTTATTTTGTTTTCTAGTTTTATTTGCTCTTCTTCATTTTTTTCAAAATATTCTTTTAGGTGTTGTTTTATTTCTTTCAATGTCTCAGCATTATTTAGTAAAGATATATTCAGTCGCCAATATTTGAATTGGGAGTGAGCACTAAGATTTATTTTCAGTAGCACAGGAGCATGATCGCTCAGGGTTATTGGTTCTATATGACAATCTACTACTCTGTATATGTTTCGTTGAGGGAGGCAGAAAAAGTCAATCCTTGAGTAACTGTTATGAACAGAAGAGAAGAAACTAAAGTCCCTGCCCTTCAGGTTTTTGGCCCTCCATGGGTCCATCAGGCCTAGTTCTGTAAGCAAATTATTTAAAGTCTGTCTTTTTATTCATCGTCTCCTTGTCAGCTGGCATCTTGTCTAATCTCCCATTTTGAACAGCATTAAAATCCCCTCCTATTATCAGCAATTCCTTTGTGTTATCTGCAACAATATTGGCAATTTCCCTGAAAAAAGCATTGTCATACTCATTGGGTGCATATATATTCAAAATGGATATCTCAACACCACCCACTTTTCCAATTACCATAACATAATCCCTATTTTATCCTTTACCACTTTCTCAGTACAAAAAGGCAGAGTTTTACTTATTAGGATGGCCACACCCCTCTTTTTTCCATTTGAAGCACTATACACCAAATTCACCCATTCTCTTCTTAGTTTACTATGTTCGGTCTCTGTTAAGTGTGTCTCTTGGAGTAGCGCAACAGAACATTGCATCTTTTTCATTTGAGACATAATTTTTTTCCTTTTGATAGGATGATTGAACCCATGGACATTGTAGGTCACCAAAGTTACTTTATCCATGTGGATATTTAAACCCCATTAATCTAAACATCAAACATGTTTCCCCAAATGTATACCTGCATCTGTAGGACCCACATTGCATGACTGCATTGAAAGAATTTCCAATCATCTCAAACTTGAACACTGAACAAAAAATAACAAGAAGCTTGACTTCCAAAAACCTGACTGACTTAACAAACATAGAATCGGTCTCAATAGAAAAAGAGAGTCGTGGTGGTCTCTCCAGTAATGTACACATAGTGTAGTTGCAAATAGGCATAAGTTGCCTTCGCAAAAGCCTCCTGAGGGAAGGTGGAGGGGGGGTTACAGAGGAGGAAAAAATTAAGGTAGCCTCTCTAAAACTGAGATCGCTCTTTGCTTGAGGAGAACATTTAACTCACTTTTAACTTACTGGCCAGAACTCTTTTTATGATAGACTAAAATGTTTCATAATGTTTCATTACTCACAAATTACCATATCATCACAGTGACGTCATCATTCACTCACAGAAAACTCTTCAAGTCCGCGCTGGACATTTGTGGGCTTGCTTGGTTTGCTGCGGTGTTTTTCACGGGTGCTCGCGTCCAGCTGTTTTTTAGAAGTTCTGCCTGAAGCCTTTCCGGTTTGTTTACACGTATATTGACACCCAATTCTACCAGTACAGTTGACGCATCTGCAAGGGTCGGGAAGGTTTTCACTCCGGATTTCAGGTGTATTTTCAATTTCGCTGGAAAGGGGCACTGTGCTTTTATATTCTTCTCCTTTAGCTGTTTTATCACGGTCCTGACATCCTTGCGTTTTTTCTGCACCTCCGTTGTGTAATCCTGGTCGAAGAATATCTTGTACCCGTCATATGGCACCCCGCCTTTGTGTTTCCATGCTTCGTCGATGATTGTTTCTTTGACTCTGAAGTCCAGGAACCTCATGATGATGGATCTCGGAGGGCTGTCTGCGTCCGTACGTTTTTGGGCCAGGGAGCGGTGCGCCCTCTCTATATTCAAGTCCAATTCCTCCGGTAAAGACAGTGAGGTGCGAATGACATTTGATATGTCGTTCTTTTCCTCGCCTTCACGTATCCCATAGATTCGGAGATTATTCTGTCTTGCCCTTGATTCTAGGTCCTCACATTTAGCTGAAAGGTTAGCCTCTCGGTGTAACAGGTAGCTGAGAGCTCGTTGGTGTCTCTGTGTGTCGTCTTCCGTATCCCCCAGTCTCTGCTCAGCATCAGACATTTGTCTCTCCAGTGTAATTGTTCTTTCTGTGAGCTCTTTTAGCGTGGATTCAACTCTGGTTAAGGCATCTTTTGTTTCCTTAGAAGCCTCAGCATGTTCCCTTCTCAGTGCGCGTAGCTCTTCCACCACGCTCGCCATGTTGTTGCTATTGAAATCTGCGTCGTTCTGAGTTTGTTTGGCCGTCTTCAATTTTTTCTGCTTTTCTGAATCCTTTCGAGTACAAGACATCACCTTTTCTTCTTGTGAGCAGTGCGAATGATATGTGTTCAAATCATAAAGAGTTTGGGCTATTTATTTTAAAGTTCTCCTCCGGAGCAAAAAAAACTCAAGCTTTCGTCTCCAACATGGCACCACTGGAAGTCATAGGTCCACTCTTGATGCCCCTCTTACCAGGGAGGAAGTACTTGGTGCTATTAGGGGATTACAGTCTGGGAAGGCGCTTGGACCAGATGGGCTCAGTAGTGAGTTTTATAAAGAGTTACAGAATGTATTAGTTGACCCCCTGATAAATATGTTTAATGACTCATTTGAAAAGGGGATCCTGCCAATGTCTCTGAGGGAAGCAAATATCTTCCTAATTTTGAAAAAGGGCAAACCACCAGAGGATTGCGCCTCCTATAGGCCCATATCCTTACTAGACGTGGATCTGAAACTCCTTTCTAAAATACTCGCAACATGACTGGAAGGCGTACTTCCCCTGCTTATAAATCAGGACCAAACTGGTTTTATTAAAGGTCATAATTCGCGTGATAATACTTATTGATTACTGAACACCATCCAATTCGTTAGACGACCTGATTCTCTCCCTAGATGCCGAGAAGGCATTTGACCGTGTGGAATGGCCTTACCTGTTTCATACATTATACAAATTTGGATTTGGTGAAAAATTTATTAGATGGATCAAGTTGCTTTACAATTACCCTCTTTCTGCAATATTCACAAATAATCTGAGATCTCCTAATTTTAATATTCAGAGGGACAAGACAGGGGTGTCCCCTTCCACCCCCACTGTTTGCCCTGGTCATAGAACCGCTCGCTCAGGCAATTAGGGTAAATCCGGACATATATGGCCTGACTGTTGCAGAACGGCAGGATAAGATTACCCTTTATGCTGATCATATCTTGGTCGTTTTGACTAAGCAAGGTCTTCCACGCTCTTATTGAGACCATTAACAGGTTCAGTGCTTTTTTAGACTATAGGATCAATTTCAACAAATCAGAAGTAATGCCCCTGGGCAGCTTAAAACAAATACCTCAGTCGCCTTCTCCTTTTCCATTCAGATGGTCTCCATCCGGCTTTGTTTATTTCGGGATTCATATTATACCCACCTTTGATAAAATGTACAAAACAAATGTTGTTCCTCTATTTGAACGCAATTTGGAGAGGTGGAACCCATATCCTGGCTGGGACGTGTTGCCCTTTTAAAAATGAACGTCCTTCCTAGGTTGTTATATCCAGTTCGGATGATCCCAGCTATCTTCCCACATAAAGCTATAAAGAGTTTAAATGGTTGGCTCAGCTCCTTCATATGGGCGAAGAGGAAGGCTCGCCTTAAAATGGCCACTCTGTGCCTCCCATCCTCAGAGGGGGGCCTCGACCTCCCTGATATTCTAAAATACCAATTAAGTGCTCATTTCACAATCTTAAAACCTTGAATTGTGTTTGTAGTAATCCTGTCATAGTCTGCACTGTTAAAGCTTGGTGGATGATTCGGAGGTTGGAAGGCAGGTCCAAAATTACTTCTGTTTTCACTCCGTTGTGTGACAACCCTGATTTCTTACCCGGAGTAGCAGACAGTGGCTTCCAGGGATGGGCAGTCAATGGGCTCTCTAATCTGTATGATTTACTTGATGGTTCTGTTCTGATATCTTTTAATCAATTACAGGAAAAATACAAAATTCTCAAGCACAATCATTTTCGTTTCTTACAGATAAGGGATTTTGTTGTGAAAGACAGTATAATTCTCAATGATCAAAGTATCTCTCGCTCTGAGAAGCAAATCCCTCAGTTCTTTTTGTAAGGTACTTCAGGAATATGTTAGAATAAGTACTACTAGCTGGAAAGAAATATGGAAGAGGGAACTGAATGAAGAGATTACAGACGATGACTGGCATGAGGCGTGGGAAAGTGCAAAAACCTTAAGTGTCTGTAACAGGGTCAAACCAATTCAACTCAAGATCTTGTACAGAGTTCACATATCTCCCTCTCTGCGTCACAAGTTTAACGATAAATGCTCCCCCCAGTGTTCCAAATGTGAAATTGAAGAAGGTAGTCTTACTCACTGTCTTGCAGAAAAATACAGTGATTTTGGCAGGTTGTAAAACAGGAAATTTCTGTGATTCTATCCATTACTGTTGAATGTGATCCGCTACACATGCTATTAGGGATACCGACCAATTGTATCACTGACAAGTATAAAGGGAAATTTTTCATAATGTTAACATTCTGTGCCAGAAAGTGATTTCTTTTGAACTGGACAACTGACAGAGTTCCATGTAAATCAGGCTGGCACAGGGTTGTATTGGAATATGTTTCAGTGACATCTGACATGCAAATTGCATCACAGGGACAATATTTTTCGCAGAGTATGGGAACCTTTCATGTTATACATGGTTTGGATATATCTACAATTCTTGCCAGAGGTTTTATGTAAATGACGCCAATGGGGCAATTCTTGCTCAGACATCTATGGCTTCTGCTGATGTTAATGTTGTTGTTTTTTTATTATCATTATTATTATTATTATTATTATTATTATTATTATTATTATTATTATTATTATTATTATTTTGCTGGCATTCCTGAATTTCCTTCTGGATTTTTCTGTATTTATGAGTCGAGTCGTTTTGTTTTGTTCTGTTCCATTTTGTTTTGTTTTGTTTTTGTTTTTTTTTTAACTTTTCTTCTGCAGTTGTTTTGGGGCAATTAGACAACTCTGCGCATGTCAAAACGCTGCTATTACGAATAAAGCGTGGTGCACGTTAACCACAATATGACTGGATTCTTTGATTTAGTGCCCATATAAACAGTGGGTTCATAATGAATAATTTCATTCATTCCATTAATCTGATTAAGAATTTTTTAATTTTTTCTTTTTTTTTTGCTGATCCGAAAATTGATCTGATCCGTGACTCAAAGCCGTGATCCAATCCGAACCTTGAGTTTTTTGATCCGTTGCACCCCTACTTAGGATGCTAGCAACTGTAAATAAACTTAGGTTTTCTAGCCTAACAGGACTGGTAGCCTAACTGAACGCACTGTAAAGTCATGATAGTTTATTTGTGGTGCTTTATCGCCACCCCCTGGGGTCAGTGCATAAGTGCATCTGTTGACCAGATCGAAGTTAAGTGACATGAATGAAGGTTTAGACATACAGTATGTGCAAAATTAAGATGTGTGCAATTCTCACAAATAATTTATTTAAATATAAGAGTAGTTGTTTGTACGCTGAAGTCTCCAGAATCTGAGAATTTGAGTATGGAAAAAGTCTGGAATTTTAAATTTGAAAATGTGTAGAAAACCCTGTCATCAGCAAACAGAAGGTTCCTGACGACAGTCACTTTTACCTTTGTGAAGAGCTGGCTGTCCTTTACTCGATAGTAATACCATCTTGACAGTCACTGAATGTGTCTCTCAGCATTGCAGTGAACACCATGCTGAAGCATGTGGGGGCAAAGACGCAGTTTTGTTTTATGTCATTTGTCACAGGAAAGGCCTCTGACTCATTTCCATTGTAATAATTTCCCACAGGCCCTCTCTGCTGACCATATCAAAGGCCTTGGTCAGATCAACCAAGGTCATGTACAGGACACAATGCTGTTCCTGACATTTTTCCTGGAGTTGGTATGCAGCAAAGATCATATCAACTGACCCACGACCTGCAAGACCGCCTTTCCTCTTGTAGATGTGGACTATGATAGCATCTTTCAACTGCTGAGGGACTTTTCCTGTGTTCCACATTGTTACGCCCCCTGGCCCCTAGAGGCTGTGCAGGCTCTCTTAGGTTATGCAGGTTCCACAGTGGGAGCACACCCTGCTGATTGGACGGCTGAGAAGCATTTCCAACACCAATGGACTGGCGGGATATCGAGTCCCATCTGTTGACCTTATTAACAGCTGCCGCAAGCGTGACCTGTTGCAAATTGTGGACCACTCTAAGCTGCAGGTCCCAAAACAGGTCCTTAAATGTGACCTAAAGGCTCTAGTGGTGGACAAGTTGATGGAAGCTGGTGTGATTAACCCTTTTACTGCCCTGTTTTACTGTCCTGTCGCAAAATTGCGACAGGACAGTAAAACACCCTGTTCTATGAAGTACAGTGTTTAATGTTGGTCAAACTCCAGTCCACTGGGTGGCAGACATATCCTACTTCAGTCCTAACTCAGAATAGCGTATGCCTCCAAAGTATTTTTTTTGAGGAAACGCGGAGCTAACTGTGGTCGCAAGCTATTGCTGAGCTCGCAATTTAGGATGAATATCATACATTTACACCGAAAAAACTGTCCAGAGAAGATGTTATTGGTCTACTGTTCACAGATTCTGATTCTGAAGGAGAATATGTGCCTTCAGAAGATGATGATCTGTCGTTCAGTGACGCTACTTCTCCCGGTGCGCTGGTGACCGAGCCTGTGGCTGAGCAAAGCAACAGCGCACAAGTACAGTCAAACACTCCCGACCCTTTCCCTAACAAAGATATCGAAGGCAACTCAAATGGACATGGTGGGATTGTTCATGGGAGGGTTGGGGGACGTAGCAGCATAGAATGCACTGAAAATCGGGCAGGTGGAAGTTTAGGTGCAGGAATGCTTTTACCGCGCCCGCCACGGTGTGCTTGCGCGCGGGGGAAGATAGCGGTGATGGCGGTGTGAATGAAGCAAATTCCGGGTAGGGTGGAAGAGGTAAACGGGGCAAGTTTCACTCGAGGAAGTAGTCGTGTCAGGGAGGACAGAAACACTTCTTTCACCCGCGAGAGACGGCCAGCGGACGGCTGGCAGCATCCGTAAGAGAGGGAGAAGAGGTCGACATTACACAGCGCCTGCTCCACTTGCGGGCTTCAGTGATGATGATGATGACGACAACGGGTGGGTGCTTTTGCGCAATAATAGTGAAGAACATCATTGTAATTGGATAAAGACCTTTGATGAACAGATTGGGTACACGGAGGAACGAAATATGAATGGTGATAATTCGGCCCTAGATTTCCTCTCCCTTTTTCTATCTGACTAATTTTGGGATGTGATTACAACTGAAACCAATAGATATGCGCAACAATTTTTAGCATCACATGACCTTCAGCCAAATTCCAGATTTCACCAGTGGTATGACGTCACCATAC
>JBAMYA010046971.1:0-10695 GCA_037176975.1 Arrhamphus sclerolepis | reverse complement strand
TAGATGTGATGGATGGATGGATGGATGGATGGATGGATGGTTGTGTGTATGTGTGTGTATGTTGGATTTCATGTCTGAAGCACCTTCTGAAAAAGCTGAGATAGTAAAGATTTTACCACTTTGTGAAGTTTGGCAGGATTCCTCATGTATATTTGAAGGTGGTAGCAAGAAATATCATAACAGACTCTACAAACTCAAATCAATGAAAGTTAAACTAGGAAAAGAAAGAAAAAAAAATCAGAAATAAAGTTTTGCATTTTGTAACTGAGTCCAAAAAAAAAGTTGTGACAGGAAAGCTTCTACCCATTTCCCAGCACAGATTCAGACACCGAAGACACCAGGTCATTAAATGTTGCCATGGTTATGGTGTTCCATTCTGTACAAAATTGCAGGGCTGGTGTGTTTTTTTTTTCGGTTTCAAAATCCTCATGTGTACCTGCACCCTATTGTTGAAAAATGCATGAAAGTCTTTGAAAAGGAGCATATAATGCCCTAAAATTAGTTTTTAACCCAGTGCATATTATTCTACTGTAAAAGCTTGATCGTAGCTCTGATGGAGGTACCATCGATGTCTGGGCTTGATTCATAAAACAAGTTTTGAATTAAACCATGACATTTTTATGTACAATATGTCAATCTCAGGAGAAAATGGGGCACCCTAAAGGGGCCGTGAACTTCAGCAGACAAGAGTGGCTTCTGAAGAATAACTTTTAGACTGGCTAGGCCAACGTCCTGACCTTCATGTAAAAGAAATGTTACTGAAACACGTGTGACGAAACCTAAACATCCCTGAGCTTCATCTGCTGACCTAAAAGTTCCCAAAGCTGATGTAGAGTGCCAAAAACAAGTGTGCTGCATTTATTTTTGCTGATTTTGATGCACAATTTGGATTTATTTCCTTTGTTTATTGACCCTGAAAGAGGTCAAGCAGAAAAATAAAGAAAAAACAGCCGTGTTTTCAATGAACCCAGGAGAAAGATGCATTATATTATCAGTAACGTTTTGACACACATTTTACTGATTCCACTGGTTATATCCGATCTGTGCCACATTAAAGGAAAAAAATAAACTTGGTTGCTTGAATCTTGAATTCTGTAGTTGTATATGGCTCCAAAAATGGGTTAGACATTTAACTTAAATCGATCCTGTTATCAAGAATTAAATCTGACAGGGTTTTAGGAAATATTCATGCAGAAATGTCCAACATTCTGAGGGATTTCCAAACATTCAAGCTGTAATGTAACAGAAAGAGTTCACTGGACCTGCTTTTCATTTGACTTTTATATTATTGTGGGCTTTCATCTGCCAATGAAGTTGAATAACTTCCCTGTTTTGAACGCTGGAGAATTAGAGCTTTTGTTTACCATCCTGCAAGCCCCATGAGGTTTTCTTCAGCACCATCCTGCTTCACTTTTACACACCTGCGCTCTCTTACACCTCAGAGCCACCAAGCGTACCCACAGTGTTCCTCAAATCTCACCAGGGGTTGTGTGCTCTGCTCAGCTGCATCTCAGTGTGGAGCTGTGAAGTGCAGTAAATTTTCCCAGAATTCTCCTCTTACATTTTTACTTCTCTGTGACTTGCTCAAGGACAACTTGGTTACTGGGTAGAAACATGCTCCGTCTCCTTGCAGCAAAACCCTGACGCCTCCCAGATTAAACCACACCCTGAACAGATAAGATATAAATTAACATAAACTAAAGGTGTTCTTAGAAATAGGGTATTTCTCAGATCTTTAATTTACACACTCTTTATTGATACTGTCAGCGTGAATCGTGTACCAGCGAGGAGGGCTGGCAGGAGTTCTGCCAAGCGTGAACCCTCAAAGTCATTTGTCAGGGTTTGGCTGCGAGCTAATAGCCAAATGAACGCTGACTTTTGCTCCACCTGGTCTCATTACACATGACATGTTTTACTTTTGTACACAACATTAGGCTAATACTACTACGGAGACCCCACAACCCCCCCACTTGAGTAAAATCTCTGGGTCGAGCGAAGCTAGGTGGGCTGAAAGAACCTGGTGAGGGGCTGTACGCTGATGTATCCTCTTGTGCTTTGTAAAGAGTAGACAAAATTAATTAAGTTCCCGTTAGTCTAAATGACTTATCTGAGACCCGCCCAGTCAACTGGATGCAACACTCAATGTCATCAGATGCATGCTAATGATTTAACCGTTGCTGCTGAGGCGAGGGTCATTAAAACTCGCTGACTAGCTGCTCCCAAATGACTGCATGCAATCACCTTGGGTTTTTCAGAGAAGGCCATAGTGACTAGCTTGGCACATGGGGGGTGGGGATAACAAAAAAAACAAAAAACAAACAAAAAAAAAAAGAAAGAAAAAAACAACAAAAATACCTGAAGACGCACTAGAAATTTAAAAAAATGACAGTGTAATTATCCTCATCTTTTTCAGTCAATGTCACATCAAGAAGCCAGCGATACTCTGCAGGGAGTGAGGGATAAATCTGGGACTTTTTTTTCTTTTTTTCGTTGCTTTGTAAACTGGATTAGTGCTTTGCCTGTCCCACCATGGCGAGGGAGTGATTGGATTAACGGTGTGGAGAGCACAGCAGCATGGCGGGGGGATAGATTACTAGCCCGGTCGGGCTTTGGGATGGGCACTCCGCAGCCAGCAGGGAGCCTCGGGAGGCCCCAGACATCTTAAAGGGCCACGATAAACATCTAGACACACTCACTCTCTCCGGCCTAACTGCACTGCTATCTCTGCTCTCCCAGTTCAAACGGCAGCGAACACAAGTTCATTCGTACAGGCTATGATGTCCATTTGCTGTCTACCTGCTGCGCTGCTGCCAAGTGGAGATAAAGTGGTATCTACAGCAGTTGGTGCATGCCAGTGGGCGGTGAAACTTTTCTATAGGTTTTCAAATCTCTCTCTCACACACACACACAGAGCACATTGCTATGCTATTGCTACTCGCACACACAAACATGAGTAGACAGGCAGCTCCTCAGCTCTGCAGATGTCCTGGGAAAATAGAATATTCGGACAACACGTTATTTCCAACAAAATGTGAAACGTTAAAAGAAAAAAACAAATCCGTTAGTACCATCCATTAGATACTGTTTTAGGGTTTTTTTGTGTGCAAAGACACTAAAAAACCTCTGCCCTCAGTGAGTCTCAGTATTAGTGCTTATATTCAACTTTTTTCACCATGTCATCATTAAATCAACAAAGATGAGGTCAAAAAGTAAGAAAATCATGTGGCCAATACCAAGTACTCCATAAGTCAGTAGATTCCACCCAGTGTTGCCAACTCCTCAGTAAGGAAAATCGCTATTGGCTGTCCTGAAAGTCGCGAGAAGTCGCTAAACGACGTCATCGCCTAATTTGCATAATTGGTCGTGCTTATGTAATAGTAACCAACGCTGTAGGAGAGAGATCTAACATTGTGGAAGAGACATAAAGTGAGTAAAAAACACCCTAAATACATTTAGAACTACAAATTTAATTTCTTGTAGCAATTATTGTTTTGTTTTTTGCTTTTTAAATGTCACAATTCCAACCCTCCTCCTTTATCCAGGCTTGAGACCGGCAAAGGTGACCTGAAATAGGAACTCTGGCAGAGTTACTTTTTCTTGTCTATGTTTTTAAGTAGTTTTAAACCTTGTGATCCAAAAAATGTAACACTACATGGACCAAAAAGAGACAATAGAAAAAACAGTGGCGATGTGAAAAAATTATGGGAACTAGTCTGGTCCTAATTCAGGCTAATTGTTTTTTTTTTTTTCAGCGATCCCTCCACACACATGCACTGTGTTGGTTCACAGAGAGAGTAGGTCGTCCTCATTTTCGTCAATATTCTCTAGGAGGTTCAGCAACTGTAGCACTTGACTTATCGCAGGCTGTGTTACAGTCTGGAGCTTCGGCAGCTTCGCTCATGCCCGATTCATATGCAGTTTGGACGCGTAGGAGTGAACATCTGCTCTGACAGCAGCTGCGGGCGACTGCCGCGTGAGGACTATCCGCTGCCTGTGAGCGCTTTGGGCGAGGTCCCCACGGCAGCACCCGCTACCTGTTGAGAGTAAGAGCGATACGTGCTTTCACGTCAAACAGTCATCTTAAGTCTCCAATAACACCAGAAAAAGTCGCCAGATTTGTCGCTAGTCGCTTTTTAGAAAAAAAAGTCGCTAAGTTGGCAACACTGTTTCCACCTTCAGCAGAAACAATCTGAAGTGCTGTGTCATGTGAGAGACTGATAACATGTCTTACATCATAGTGGAGGAGTTTGGGCACATTCTTCAGGTCACTCAGGCTTTTGCACCGATCTTTGAAGGTCTTGCCACGGCATTTCAGCTGGATGGAGGTCTTGACTTCAACTAGACCTTTTGGAAACCTGGATTCTTATTTTTCAGCCTCTCTCATGTAGAATTTTACTATCATTTGGATCATTGTCCTGTTGCGTGGTCCAATTTTCTAGACGTTTTAGTATTACTGAGTTCATGATAATCTCAAAAACTGCAAGATGGCAGTTTCCTGTGCATCTAAAACAACACGTCACCCTTGCACCACCGTGTCTTCACCAAACATGGCAAAATGACACCGGAATTAAGGCCAATCATCTCCACACTGGTCTCATCTTTATAAAGCACATGGTTTCAGAAATCTTGTAGTTTGTTCAGATGTAGTTTTGCAAAGTCGTCCTTCCATGTTCTTTTTCAACATTCTTTCTTTCTGCGATCGTTCAACAGTTCAGTCTCCTCCTTTTGTTGTGATGTCATGCACTTTAACATTTACCATAGTCAATGAAGCGTGGGGAGTCTTTTCTACATGTCTCTTATCATTGCACATTCTGACCTTGGAGAACACAGCTCCTGGGAAGACTGATAACTACCTTGAAAATGTTCCACTTGAGAATAAACTTTCTCACTTCAGAATATTGAAATCTTGTTATTATTTTTCTTTTTTTTTCTCCACTGTCTGCATATATATTAATGCTTAGTGCCAAGACCTGGTGATAAACCTTTTTTTTTTTTAAGAGTTGGATATATTTGCAATTTAATCTTGCAGAAGATGCAAGTTTTCTTCATTATTATTTTTCAGTGGATACATTTCCTTCTATTGCTTATGTCCTTCCCTTTTGGCACAGTAGAAACACACACACAAATGCTCCAGAAAGTCCACTTTCATAGAGAGCTGCATATTTGCTGATGATAATTTCACACATACTGAGTTTAAAAGTTTCAGTCCAGCAGCACCTGGCTACAAATTACTCATTTAGATCCTGTGGAAGCGGTTAGGAGGTACTTGGTATTTTCCACATTTTTTTTTCTTATCTTTTGGCCTCTTTCCATATAAACAAATATTGAAACAGTGTAAATTGTTGTTCGTGTGAGGTGGTGATTGTGCAACGCTATGATCTGATGATTTTTACACACAAACACAAAACATCTTAAAGAAGTGTAAATGTAAAAGAAGAGGTTCTAACTTTTGAATGTGGCTGCATATAAATGAATCTAATTCACACAATGTGCCATCAATATCTGCTCTTAATTAATCTAAACAATCATTCCTTTCTTTTATTTGTAAAGAGTGATTTCTGCACTGAAAGAATAAAATCAACGCAAGAGGAGAAAGGTTTTTCAGCCATTCACAGACTGATTATGTACCCAGACATCATGTTTTTATTATATGTTTTGTTTACTCCTCCTTTCCTTTTGCCCCTTAGGAGGCCTTTTTACCTCCTACCAGGCTTTTGCCAAATAAGAATTTCTTTTCTTAGCATCTTTTGCCTGGTTAAATAAAGGTTACTACTACTACTACTACTACTGCTATAACTACATCCATTCATTAACAAGCAGACATCCCAGTTTTGAGAAGCTTGTGATTAGTATGAAATTCTGTTTGATCCTTCAGAAAAAGTGACTCTTTGTTTGCAACACTGTTACAATGATACTAATAAAAAAAACAAATAAGTCTTAATGTTCTGAAAAAAATGACTTACGATGTTCGATCATTCTGATTTCACATCCCAAACTACGTTATTCCACAAAATCCATCAGTTCCATTTCAAAGATTTGGCTTGAAGCACTTTTCGTGTTTGTGTGCACTATCCTTTTCTCTCAACGTCCCCGTGTCACTGTACTGTTCCAGTTTACTTTTCTTCACAAACGGAAAAAAAAAAGCTTTGAAATCTGCACGCAGAGGTGAGAGGGTGGTGGTGACAGCTGCAGTTTCTCTGACTGAAACTAACCCTGACTAATATATATATTTTTTACATTTGGTCTGTGGACATCATGTCACTTCAGCTCAGTGAAATGCATTAACTTCTTAAAACGACCGTACTTCACATTGCCTGAAAAAAAAAAAAAAATCAGGGAGCAGCTGTCTTGGACGCCTCATTCATAACCATAACCAATGAATATTGTAGAAATTTAAATAGGTACTTTAGGGATAATGACAGAGGGAAATTAACTGTCAGATTTACTGCAGTGCACATGGAACAAGTAACTCAGCTCGCTATCACTGAAATACAAAGAAACGTGTCATTAGACAACAGGAAAATAATATCTGAGGCTTGCAGGTTGTCAGAGAACATGTATGCACCTTCATTCAGCTTTAAAAACAACAACAGAACTTTTTAAAGGATTTTTAAAAAGTCCCTGTCATTTATAGCCAACTTAAGATGCATAATTCAGAACTCGGGGAAACTTTATCAGACGCGTCGTCAGCCGCTGTTATAAAGCATCAAGAACACAAACAGCTGAGCTGCTATTGGCCTGCGTGGGTTCTGTAGTTCCCTCTTTCTAAACAACAGAAAAGCATATCTAGTGCAGGTGGAGCAGAAGGATGTGACAGATGGATGTGATTTAGGACAATATTTGTCTCTATCTTCAAGTTGCTCCCTCCTGCTGCAACGTGTCTGCAGAGTCCCAGAGGGCAACAAGCGTCGATACGACTAGTCAGCGGTGGGTGGATTGTACTCTTGGCAGGATGCTGCTATTTATGATCACTGAACACAGGGAAAGTGTTCAATACTCTTCAGAGCTCCTTATCGCTGGGCTCTGTCAATATTCCTCAATGTAGGCGGCAGTGATGCTATCACAATGCACCAAACAGCAGCTTCATACAAAGAAAACCATACACAAGCAAACAAACACAGATACACTCTGAATTCAAAATGACACCATCACTTATTATAAAATACTTTTCTAATTTCCTTCTAATTCACAGTTGGGATTATTTGTTCATCCATCAATACTGGCCTCAATGTCATGGCCATATTTAGCTGAAATAGCTGCTTGACTCGTCACTTTTTCTGTTTCTACGATTGTTACTTTGAGCTATTCTCTTTTCTTAGTGAACTCTTTGTCAGAAGTTTAGTTTTTCTTCGCTAAACTTGTGAAGCTACTTTGTGAGCATTACTGCGTTAAAATTTAAAGCCTGAAAACCAGAAGTTTTTGGCTGCAGTTCACAAAAAAAGTACAAAGAAAAATATTTCAATAAAAGAAACCGGAGCTGCACACAAACTGTTTTTTAGTTTATTTTTCTATAGTTAACCCTTTTCAAATTCTTACTGGCCCATAGAAACACCAAGCTCTGTTTTGCTGATAACTCATTGTTAGCCTGGGGCAGAGTGTAGCTGCACATGAATTATCCTGTTGTTTGTTTTCTTTTTTTCCTGTCAGAAAGGAGGCTAATGTGCTCCAAGGCTCACCCTGCTCCCCGCTGGGTCAGCGTTCCTTCACATAGACAGCTTGAACTTCCAGCAGGAGTCACGAGTATCGAGGGCATGAACCCTAAGCAGCTTCCCACGTCTGAATACAGCAAGTGAGGACAGAAAAATACACCAGAGCCTCTTTATCACACAGCTCACTGTCCAGAACGAGTACAAGACCAGTTCATTTTAAGCCCAGTTTTATGTGTCAGGTTGTAAACAACTGTAAAGTAAGTAAATTTTATTTCTATGGCACTTTTCATAGATGCGCGTCACAAAGTGCTTCACAAAGCAGATACAAATAATAATCAAAATACAAAAAGGACACGTTAAAAGTACTGGTTAGAAACAAACAATAAGTAAAGTAAGTAAATTAAGTAAGTAAATTTTATTTATAGAGCACCTTTCATAGATAAATCACAAAGTGCTTTATGGTATCAATAAAGCAATAAAATACAGAGATAAATAAAATACACCAATAAGCCAATAAAAAGGTCCCTGTCAACTAAAGGCCTGTTTTTAATGACATCATCAGAGTCAAGGTGGTCCAGCTCCGTCCTATCAAGACAGGTGAAGGCCCGAGAACAGGTTCACAAATATGACCAAATATCCAGAGTGCTAGATATTTAGAAGCTAGAGAGTGAGTTTCCAGGAGTTACAACCAACGAGGGTGAAAGAGATGGGTTGAGAGGAAACAACAAACGCAAATCTGAAAGATGAATACAATAAACAGATTGATGTTAAATACTGTGGGGAGCAAGGAGGAGAAAGCACAGCCTGCTTGTACTCAAACGTTGGCAGGACCACTCAAGCATCACTGATGATTTTAGCAAGCAATATCATAACAGCCTCTACAAACTCATACCAGCAAAAACTGAAAAATAATATGGAAAATGGAAAAGGCAATAAATAAATAACCAAAAATCTATTTTTACAGCCTGCAACACAGCCCAAAGAAAGTTGGGACAGTGAAGCTTTTACCACTTTGTAATGTTACCATTCCTTCTCACGACACCTAAAAGGTGTTCTGGCTGGCAGGATACCTGGTGATGGAGAGCTTCAGGTGTTATTTTGTCCTATTCTTTCTGCAAACATGTCATACAGACTTCTCCACACATTCTCCCCGGAGGACAGGTCATGGCTGCAGGCACACCAGGTACCTGTACGCTCCTGTTCTTTCTCGTTTTACATTGGCCTTAAAATTGCATGAACGTGAATGGAAAAAGATCAGGGATTTGTGATGGCTACTCCAAAAAGCTGGAAGATTTGGAAGATTCCTTTGCGCCCAAGCTTTAACATCTGGGCTGATGTCTTGAGATATTGCTTCAGTAATGTTCTTTCCTCGTGGTGCCATCTGTTTTATGAAGGGCCCCACTCACTCCTGCAGCAAAACACCTCCACAGCATGATGGTACCACCTCTGTACAGTTGGCTCTGCATTCTCAGGCTTGTAAGCTTCCTCCTTTTTCCTCCAAATGTAACGATGGCCATTATGACCAACCAGTTCTATTTTAGTTTCATCAGACCAAAGAATATGTCTCCAAAAATTAAGTTCTGTCAACTTTGCTAACTATAATCTGACTCTTGTACCAACGTCAGCGGCATCTTCACAAACTTCACTTCACAAATAATTATTTGAACAGATGAACGTGGCACCATCAGGCATCTAGAAATTGTACCCAAGGATGAACCAGACTTGTGGGGGTCCACAGTTCTCCTCCTGATATCTTGGCTGATTTCTGTAGATTTCCTCATGATGTCACACAAAGAACCAACCACAGGTGTGCCTCCAGTTAAATAAAATTAACTATCAGAAGCTTCCAAAGCCATGACATTATCTGGGATTTCACCAGTTTTCTCTCATTAAGAAAATAGAAATAGTTTTGGAGATCTTAATTGACCCAAAACCAGGAAAAGTTTGAACTGGTTTAATGTCAGACAGTGAGAAAAAATAACCTTATTTATTCTATAATACAGTATGTAAATTTCTGGTTTCATCTGTAAACCATGGGTTCCCTCAAAGATATAAAAGTAAATGTAAAATTATCCCAACTTCTGGATCTGATCTGTTGGTGCAGAAGAAGAGACTCTGCAGGAACTGCCAGCTCTCTTCTCATTCCTTGTATCACAGAGTAACATTAATGATAAGATACAGACTTCACTGCATAACGCTTATATTCCAGCTGCAACTGCTTGAAAAAGACAAGACAGACGGGGGTTGAGTCTGGTGAAAGATGCTTGTAGTGTTTGACCCGCTGTTGCCAGTCAGTTGTGTAATGTGAACCCACTACAACTTCAGAACCCCAATTATAAGACAAGTATGTCATGTAGTGTTCACAACGAACTGAGAACACTGAAAATGATGCAGTCTGAGCTTGGCCTCAGCTTTTATATCAGATCAAGCTGTCTTTGCTTTGTCATGGCACTGACATACATTAGGCTTATAATGGTTCACACCACAGCCAAGTGAGCCAAAAAAAAACAACAATAACAAGATGAAAGGAAGAAAAAAAAATCAGATATTACACTTTAAAACATACTAAATGGAAATTTTGTAAGTTGACTTCAAGAGAGCAAAGCAGAAAGGAACATTAGAATAACACAATATACAAAGAAAACCCATTTCACTCCTTTAAATGTCAAGATGAGCAGCACTAAAACAACCGTATAAAACAAAGGCACACTGAATCTGCCATAAAGACCCTCATGGAAAAAAAAAGTGACACATGTAAATGTAAAAGCCATGCACTTATTCTTTATTTGTTTTTTACTAAAAAAAAACCAACAACTGCAACCAACATGTGACATTATTTCCATCAATCTGACCTGGATGAAGCTGTTTTTGTCCAAAACCATGTAAACATATATATGTATATATATCCATCCATTATCTATACCCGCTATTTCCTGTACAGGGTCACAGGGGTCTACTGGAGCCTATCCCAGCTTACTTTGGGCGAAAGGCAGGGGTACACCCTGGACAGGTTGCCAGTCCATCGCAGGGCCACATACATACAAGC
>JBAMYA010046970.1:0-10696 GCA_037176975.1 Arrhamphus sclerolepis | reverse complement strand
ATGTGCAGTGGTAGTCAGTTCTTGGCACAAATTCTTAGCTTTTTTTCTTGTATTAATTCTTTTTTTTTTTTTTCTTTGCATTATTGTACTGTCTGTCTGTCATATTTCTGTGCTTTCTAAATCCAGGCTTGTTCTCCTGTTTAGAGAGCCAGAGTTACTGGAGTTACTAGGACCAGTACCAGGGCTGGAGGATCACTGCAAACAACTGCCTCATTTTTCATCAGATAGTGAAAACATTCACCTTCACATGCATTCCTCATTGTCACTTCAAGAACAAAAATTCAAAGCATAAAGCAATGAGAAAATGCAGTCAACAACACACCAAAATGGAAGCTGAGGGTTGTTGTTCCTTTCTCCTCTCTCTCTCTTTCTTTTTTTTACTTACTTAACTTCCTGTTTCGGTGGAGACAATCATTAGAACCCTGAAATGAGAATCTTTTTGTATGCACTCATCCAAGTGCACCGAACAGTTGAGAGAGGGTAATACAGAGGTCATAACTGATCTATTCAGGTCCTGGAATTGCCTGGCTTTGCTTGGCATGATGCCCATGAAAGGTCACCAGCATGTGAGACAAGACTTTTACAAGCATCTCATGCTTGGTTGCACAACTATGCATGCTGGATGGAAACACAAACAAAGGGAAGAAGAGTGGGATAAACAAGTGTAATCACAGGGCGATGTGCTGTTGCCATTTCAGCCTTTATCCCATAGTTACGATGCCGTTCATATCTGAAATGTTGTGTAGGTTCATTTGAAATGTTAATTTAAAACCTCCTTGGGATTGGTGGCTTTTTGTGAAAATCAAATTCAGGTGTAGGTTCGTCTTTTTGCAACGTTCATGGTCGTGGGTTGTGTTAGATTTGTTGTCAGCTTGTATGAGTCTTAATCTGTCTTTTGACTTTCCTTAGATATTGTTGGGTTCATTGTTTTTGTGTCGTGTAACTGTAAAAATCAATTAAGCCGGCACAACTGTCTCATATTGGTTCTTCTGCTTTTGTTCTGCTGCAGTTTGTTCAGCGCACAGTGATTGTTCTTTTGAATTCTGGGGTGATGGTGACGTTGCTCAAGAAACAATTTTTTTTCCACTGTGCTAGGACCCAGTCACTATCTCTTTTTAGAAATAACCTTGGAATGAATGAAGCCACTCATGAATAATAAAGTAGTAACCCATTTCATTATTTACAAGCATTTTATGTGTAATATATTTCTGGCAGAGATCTGCCAGTGTTGCCATACAGGAGAAACTCAGCCTCCGTGAAAACAAGCTTCTCTGTGCCGCAGCTAACTGCTGAAACTCAATATATTGAATACACTGAGTGGGATTTGAAATAAAATAGATATATTATGGATAAATATATAAAACTCTCATCATGTATTTAAAACATGTTGGATATTTTGGTATTATTATGTAAATCTCATTCTGAATTATTTCATTTACATTTGACTGACAAATATGCACCACATTAAGTTTATTAGCCGGTTTATGATAAGTCTATGGAATCCAAATGGATGAAAATTTTATATGCAGTTGAAATCCATAAATCTTAAACTTCTTTTTTACACATATCAATTTCGGCTAAAATATATGTTAACTCAGTTGTCATATCATGAGATTGTTGTTTTTTTTTAAAAAAAACTTGAAGAAACTGTGGATTGTGGAGTAGCCTAAATTTTCCAATCGTATCCTTTAACTATTAAGTAAACTATAGAATATTCATGCATGCATTTAGACATTATTCAGAAGAAAAAAAAGAGTTTACAACGAAATGCGCTGCAGACCAGCCAGATCTGGAATTGCACGGCGTGCATCAGGACAGCAGTGGAAAGCTACAAACGCAGTCACTTAATCTAAACATCTATCTAAACAAACCAGAGTGCACTCAAGTGACTTCATGAAGGTATGTTAAAAGAAAAAAAAAGGTATAACTGAAGTGAAGGTGGAGTAATAAGCAGAACTGCGTTCATCCTTTTATAATGCATCTGAGAGCTGAATAAGTTGAGTTATAGTATGAGCGCACACTCCGGAGCACACACAACACTTCTTTTCACCGTCTTCACTTCTACAATTAACAATAGTTTCTGTTTTCCTCCAAAAAATAACTGATTTTTGAATGTGAACTTTTGGTTGCTGGTTGCAAAACAACTACAAAGGCAACCTTAAACTTTTACCCACCTTTGATAAACAGTTATAATTCCAGTCAATACAACTAACACAACTGCGTTTTGGCCTTAAATAAACATTAGGTCAACAATAAAACTAGATTAATGTTCAGATAAGACAAAGTAACTCATAAATATGAAGAAGCAGACATCTGTCTTTGTTTTTCTTCATGGACACATGGTATGAACCAAGCTTTTTCCCATCACAAATTAGAATGTGTTTTTATGTAGAGTAAAAACACAATTACAAATGAAAATTTAATGAGGAATACTGGATGGTTATTGATAGGCAAGTAAAAGAGTTTCCACAGAAGATAACAGCACAAAAGCTGACAAATGATGGTGCACAAAAACAAAAGTCCACAGAAGAGATATGATGCAAATGAGAGGAAAAGCAAGCCCAGAAACCTGCTGAACATGCCCACCATAGTTCAGTTTCAGCTTATGCCTTATAACCTGTTATGCTAATGAATATTACTTTCAGTTACGTTCAAACAATTTATTTCAAATATGTAAGAAAAAGAACAAAAACTTTACATTCATTCTGATCAAATCTATCCAAACGCCCTCATTTCAAGAGTTGTAACCAACATCTGAAGCTGCTAGAGCTGAAACTAGGACAAGGGCAGGACATGCTAGGTCACTCCTCCTGCCACTCACGGGGTTGGACCTGTTGCAGTTGGGTGACCCCACCAGTGTAGGCCCAGGAGTTGGGGTCCGATTGATTCTGGGTCCCAGCTGGATGCGCTTGGATCCTTGAACTTGGGTCCTGAAATGATCTGCTGTGACAGCTCCTTCAGCTATAAATGATCGCAGCCCAACCTCCCATCTCAAATGTTGGACCTGAAATCTAGTTATGGAGACTGAACCCTTCTTTTGAACCACGTTGCAAGTATGTTTATTTCTAACGTAAATTTGGATATTTTAACATGGAGGTCAATGGAGACTGAGTCGCTTTTGCTGCCAGCACCTATTGGTCAGCCCAGGAACTGCACATGTTCTTCAATTATGCCAGGTTCACGCTGTACGATTTTGCACCGTCTCAGATAAAAGATGTACAATCGTGGGACAAGTGGTCCATCGTAGCTCAAAAACAGTAATTGTAGGTCTCACAATGAGACAGGAACAAAGATGAGTTCACTTAGAGGTCTGGGGATAGTAACACTTACTTATCATGTGACCAAATTGTGTAACATGTTGATTAACCGCACCAATTTCACATCGTGCGATGTGACTTGAATTAATCTAATAAGACTGTAAACATGGTACCGTGTGAATCTGGCATTAGACTCAACACGGAAGATGGAATGTTTTGGCATCATTACGGCGGCTTATATACTGAGAATCCAAAAATCCAAAATCTGAGAACTAAAAACCAGAATCAAAGAAGAATCTGTAAACAAATGCCTTTGATGTTGTCTTCAAGCTTCATTCATCATCCTTTGCTTTTCAGACAGTCTTTCCGCATTGCGTTTTTCTTTGTCTCTGCCACTTCCTTAAAATGTTTGCTTGATAATGTACACCAGGATGAAGCAAACACACTGCCGGATGCTCATTTGCTACTGATTGATGCAGCACTTTACATCGTCGCAGCAGGCCAAAATTAATTAAATGATTCTCTGTTTTTGCAGAATGAAAATGTAATGGTTCATTTAGTTCCAGTTTAATTTGACTACAGTGCAAAGTTTCACCATAAGTACTATTATGGCCATTGTACACTACTTATGACCCTTCTAACTGTACATCCACTTTCATTCATGGTGTGATAATATCCCCATCTACATCACAACTATTTGTAGGAGACAAAGCAGCGCAACTTGTGTGGAAAAACAACACCTAACAGCATCAACACCAGCAACAGTTGAAACACTCATGAGCACTGTAAAACTAGTTGTACACTTTGATTGGCAGCTGAGAGGCGTGTCATCCTGAATGCGGGTCACTCACTTCCATCGTGGTGATGCAGGCGCTGCAGACGCTCTCAGGGTTTGGCGGCCGTGCAGTTTTGTCTTCTTACGAGCTGACCTTCTACTGAAAGATTTTTCAAGTTCTGTTGTGTTGCTTTAACTGAGCTCACCAAAAATGTTTTCTTCCAACACACAAATTTTTTAAAATCTTTTCAAGAAAACGCCATTTAAATTAGAGCTGATGCTTGATCACCTCAGTAGTCAGTATGATGTGTCATCTGCTCTGTTTATGCAGCGTCATGTAAAACAAACACTCAACTGAGCTCTACCTGTACTAGGATCAGGACATCCTATATCATGGTTTTCTTGTGTATCTTTATCTAGGTGTGTTCCCCAGTTCGGCCCCCACCTGTGCTCCAGCAGCTTGATTGCATCTGGCTCTCGTCATTTTTATCAACCTCCATCTGAGACAACCTGGTCTGGGCTTGTTCAGTGTCATTGTTGAGTACAGAACTCTTGGCTACACTCCTCGTTTGTTTCATGCTGCTACTTTTTGACTTTGTAACAGCAAAACATTCCTGTGGTTGAAGCTTTATACCAAGGTGAATATTCACTCTATGATGCTGCCCGACAACACTATAAAATCTAAACTGCAAAAACAACCCTTCTAGAAATAAGCTTATATCTAGTCAAACTGTCTTATATTAATGAAGGGGGAGGGTTGACCAATTGGGTAAGAAAAATTATTTGGCTACCATTCTTAAAATTAGATTTAAAAATAAAACTAAAATTTGTTGTTATTCTCAAATTCTGTTTGCAAAAATGGTATCAGTTGTTGGATCTCATTTTCATTATATTGGAGCCACTCATTTTCAGACCCTGATCCAGGGACGGGCAACTCCAGGCCTCGAGGGGCCCCAGTCCTGCATGTCTTGCATGTTTCCCTGCCACAACACAGCTGATTTAAATGAACTTTTCGATAACAGACTTGTGCAGGTCTGGATGACAAGCTGATGGTGATTCATTCATTTGAACGAGGTTTGTTCATTGCTCTGATTGGTTGTAGTGCTAAACCAGCTACATACAGAGGCAGTTTGAGAAGCAACAGTCGATCCCACCTTCTGGATGAGGAGGTCCTATGACTTAAGATCTAGGTCCAGGGTCTGATCTATCAGTCTACCTTTCTAAGTTACCTTTCCTAGTCTACCTTTCTTAGTTATTTGTTTTGTTTTTCTTATTTGTACATCTAATGTGCAGAGCATTTGTGCTGCTGCTGCTCTTGATTTAATCTTACTGATGTCGTGCTGATAAATGAGTTTTAATTGCAATGTTGAGTGTCAGTGAAATAACAGGAACCAGGAGGAAGCCTGCAGTCTGGATAGTGTGCTAGGACGGATCCTCTTTGTCTTCATCTGGCTCAGCGCCCTGGTGCTGACTCATTGAGCTGCTGTTCTGAAGCTATTTCAACTTTCTCACACTTGATGAAAATGTATATATGTCCCATGATTTAGACTGAGATCGACAGACTCAGCTGCATGCTACGTCTGTGTTCTTCAACTTTGATGAGAAATAAAAGTGGAACTCTGCAGGGAAATTGAGGCTGTTGCTGCTGTGAGCAGT
This sequence comes from Arrhamphus sclerolepis, assembly GCA_037176975.1. Taxonomy (NCBI): domain Eukaryota; kingdom Metazoa; phylum Chordata; class Actinopteri; order Beloniformes; family Hemiramphidae; genus Arrhamphus; species Arrhamphus sclerolepis. The sequence goes on along the minus strand of JBAMYA010046970.1, from coordinate 5,008 downwards.
TCAGTCACATGAAAGAGCAGCTGGATGAAATGAATGTTCCCTCGAGGCCCGGCTGCTGCTTCTGATACTCCTACAGATACACCAAGGAGAGAAAGCTGAATAAGCATTAAAACATGGTGAAAAACATGACCTTAAGGTCCGGCCCATCTGCAGCAGCAACCCTGCCCAACCACAAGCCAGTGCACTCCTGCCTGCAAGTGCACGTTAACTCTTAAAGGCCTGGTCTTTTGCTTCTGATTGTATACAAGAAAGGTCAGTTTATCAGATAACGTACTTTCTTTAACATTTCCCTGCCGTATTGCGTTCTCAGTCTCAAACTGAAACCAATTTTGATGTAACAGCAGTCATGAATTTCCTGTTCGCAGAGGACACTGATCAGCAGAAAGTCTGAGGAGTGTGTGTGTGTGTGTGTGTGTGTGTCTCAAACATGCAAATATCCACTGTAGTTTTCATGTTATTGGAACAGATAATAGTTTCTCACTTATTTTCCCATTTTTTGCTTTGCGATAGAAACATAATTTATGTTAAAATCTCAAGTTTGACCAAAAAAAACAAGTTTTATTGAAAAAATAAATCTTTAAAAGTCATGATTAAAGTTGTATTTGTATAAAATCTTAATAACGATGCAATGAAACAAAAAACCTTTCTTGTTAAAGTGAGAAGAATCGGGCTACTGTTGGAGGAGGTTGTTAAAGTCTCTATATTACTCAATGAAGTATTGATGTGCTTGCTTTATTCTATATCTTTATTTAACATTGCAGCATCTGTAGTACACATTAGCATGGGTGTGAGACCGTTTTTATTATTTTGTGATGTGTCTACCTCTACACATCAAAACCAGCTCACAGCTCTCTTGATCACTTCCTGTGTGACTTCTGTATTTTCACCACTTTGCCCCAAGAACAAATGGTGACAGAGGTTACAAAGTGTGAGTGTGTGTGTGTGTGTATGTGTGCGCATGTTGGGGGGGGGGTGTTACAAACAGGCTGTGTTGCATCCAGCCTGTGGGGTGTCCAGGATGTGATGTATAGGCGACTTAAACAACCAAGTCCCAGAGGTCGGCAGACAAGGATCTGAATGTGCAGCAGCGTGATGAGCTGGATGAGTGGGGGTGGAGCAGAGTCAAAAGGAGCCATAAACGACCAGATGACAGAAGTGTAAAAGACTATACCCACAACGTATTACTTGTTTCGCCAGTAAAATGTGTCCGTTGAAGAGTCACAGTACAGACTCTTAATGTTTTGTGACTGTAAATGAACTGTGTGAGTTAAAACACACAAACTGTACTCAGAAAGAGGACAAACATCGGTTTGTGAGCTGTTATCTGTTGGTCGTCTCAGAGCGCCCACACTTATTAACACGTAATTATTGACTTAGCTTGACTTGATAAAAATACAGCTGATGATAAGGAGTAAATCTAGCAAATGAAACCAAAATGTCTGTTTGCCATTTGCAGATAATGAAAGAAGTCAACACTTGTTGAATGGAAGTTTAACAGAGCCAAAGAAGTTTTATAGCTGTTTTTAAAATTCATCTTAAGTGACAGCTCGCGTCTACACATGAATCTCAAGCACTGACTGACCAAATAAAAAGAACTGGACAAATCCACCATGACATAATTCTATCAGACTTGAAAACAACAACGACAAAATAGCAGAAGGAAGTTCAAAGACGTATAAACAAATTTACCAAGCCTACAATTCTTGCAGTCCGCATCATCGTGACAAGCAGGCACATTTGGAGAGAGAAGCTCGTCAAGGTTCTTGGCTTATGGCAGAGGGGATCACAATTGCAGTATGTATTCCAGAGTCTGATTAAGCCAAAAATAAGCAGAGCAAGAAAGTCTGGTGACCACCTGAAACATGCCCACCATAGCTCATTTAGCCAATATGTGGTTAGCTCAGCCAGCCTGCTGCTCAGCTAGGCTTTATCTTTGGAAACGTCTACAGCTATTAACTAGATGTCAATCAAATGGTAGCTCATCCAGCTGAGCCACCCTCAGATTTGGTCTTTCACGTCAACGACAAAGCTGCAGTCATGTAGCATCAGCAACAATTACCAGCACAACAAAACACATCATCTTTAAAATCAAAATTACTATGCAGTGTTAGGTCTTTGACCTGGGATGTATTTGCAGTTTGACACTGCGTTCATGTCTGTTTGTGTACACAACCTGCTGCATTGCAAATAGTTTCTTACTTCCATACTACGCGAGCAGTACATGTATGACTGGAGGTTTCTGCTTGGGGGCAGAATGTGGAGCCAGAGTCAAAAACACAGACTTGTACAAGAAGTGAGACTTAAGAAGTTTTTCTTTTGTTTTTCTTGTGGTCATAACCAGAAAAACAACAACAACAGCACCATTGGAGATATGTTAGACCATAAAATCAGTGTTGTCAGGATAGGAGTTTGTCTGTCTCATTTTACTGAGAGTATTTTTTTTGTACATCCTTTGCAGCGTCTGGTGGCTGCACGTGTTCAACACAACCAACACCGCACACAGCTAGCAGTTGAAAATAAAGACCATACCTGCAGAAAACCTTTCTGCATTCATGTACACGTTGTAAATGGCAAGTGTATCCCAGGTCTTTATTCACAGTTTAGAGGGCTGGTCCTCACTACACTAGTAATTCTGTTCTATTTTATTTCACTTCACCACATAGTCGGGGAAAGCTCAGTTGTTTTTGGTTTACTCCCAATCAAAAAAATGGCTGACCAATCAACGAACAGAAGGGCGTGGCCGAGAGCCACTGTGTCAGTTAGAAGTTGTAGTTCAGTTGAATCCTATAGAAACTACAAGGGTGGCAGACACATATATACGGGAGGCTATTCACTGTGTCTTGGACAAGACTGGTGTCAGCAACTTAAAGCCACGGCAAGATGAATGTTGTTAATTTTTTGAATGGAAAAGACGTAGTAGCCCTGAATTGAATATTCTTTGGTATGGAGGACTGTGTTTACAGCGGAAATACGAGACGGCTATGCTAGCACATAACATACGTCATGTGATTGATTCACAAGTAGACCAATGAGTTGGCATGGAAGTGAAATCTAAAACTATGGAGAGACCAAAATAGCTTTTTGAACAAAGCTGTAAATATGTTCATAACATTGAATACTTTAACATGGATTGATTTACTTTGGAGCCAACCCCTAGTGGTAAGTCATAGAACTGCAGTTTTCTTTATTTCCCGACTAAATCAAACTAGCAAGCTGGATGAAGCCATTTTTCGGATCTCACTCCCCTCACCCTGGATGCAAATAAACAAGAACATGACTTTTACCTACAAATAAGAGGAGAAGTGATGCATTAAACTGTGATAATAAAATGTAATCAAACTGATTATAAAGTAATCTGTGATAATCAAAAGTAGAATGTTGAAGAATGTCCTTCCTTTTTTCCAGATTTATGTAACTGATAACAGAATTGAGAATGCACCCAAAGGCCTCAGATGCAGAACTTGCATAAACTGGACATTTAAAAAAAAGAAGAACTAAGGTACAAAAATTAAAGCAACACAGATAAAACTGTGACACTGTGGTGGTGGGTTGTTGTTTCGCGCCTTCATCTGAAAACAGGACTGTAGCTTTCAACATCAGTGGTTTTGAACTGCAAATGTTTTTTTTTAGAAAAGCTCAGGATAGCTCAACCTTTCAAACACCAGAAGCCAGTCAGGGCCCTTGATTAATCAGGCATTTGCTGATCGAAAATGTGTCCATAAAACACTGCTCAGTTATAAAATTAGAGCTTGAAGTCAGAGACGAGGACAGAGGTGGCACTAAAATGTTGCCGAAAGTGGCAGCAGATACATGTGGAGTCAAAGACAGGCAGCGACTGTAAATGATGGATGCAGAGAGAAGAATGTGACCGCTGGAAAGAGGAGAAAAAGAGGAATGTTTGATCACTTTTCCTCAAGTGATGTGAAAGAATGACAAATGGCCTCCATTTACAGTTGGAGCAGGACTTCCTTTCCCAAGGCCGTCCCATGGGTCCGAACCTCTGTGGCCATCTCTTCTGTTCCCTTCTGAGCTCTGTCCTTTTCTCTGTCACTCCCTTTCATTAACTCTGACTTATTCTCTTAATATGTTAAAGGACAGTACCCTTTGGTTTTAAATGTTTAAATACCGAGAGCCGAAGCACTGCTCTGTGTTTTGTGGCGCTGCTAAACAATTTTTCAAAGAAAACCTCAAATTAAAAATGTTATCTCTATATGTTTGACGGTGATGAAACTTGGAGAAAATGCTGCTCTTTTCCTGACGGCTGCAAGCACAGTTGAATAGAATTAACATTTTAAAAGGGCAAGTTTAACAATTCATAAAGTACAGGTTTAAGCTTTGTTCATGTGGGGAAGTGTTGCCTTTGAGATGTTACACAAAAAAAAACAAAAAAAAAACAGGGGACTTCACAAAGTTTGTGAGTCAGGAAGTAATATGTCTGTGCAGCCACAACCTCTCTAATCTAAACATCGCCTTCCGTATAGATAAAACAAACGTGATAGGCTGTAATGGGCTGGATGCTATTTCACAGCAGCGGTAAACATAAATATACAATCGATTACATAAAACAATTATAAAACAGGGACTTTTTTTTTTTAAACAAACAAATATGCAATACAACGTCATACTTGTGATAAAGGTCAGTAAAATAACAGATCACAGTAAAAGTTTAAACAGACTCCACAAGTGGCATCAAGTCAAGACTGGACAAAGAAAACAAGCTCTGATTGGTATTTCTACACATATTTGCTATCAAAAGTCCACTCATATTTTTATGCGTCTACAAACGTACAATCTGCACGTCTGAGAGTTCATGAGAGCTGATGAAGAAAATAATTGTTCCCTATATGTATTGCTATGCATGAACCACAAATGTGCAAATTACATACTTGGAGAGCTCCCAATATCCATCCATCCATCCATTATCTATACCAGCTATGTCCTGTGCAGGGTCACGGGGGTCTGCTGGAGCCTATCCCAGCTCACTTCGGGCGAAAGGCAGGGGTACACC
>JBAMYA010046969.1:0-10696 GCA_037176975.1 Arrhamphus sclerolepis | reverse complement strand
AAACCACAGCACGGGAAGAATTCCACTTTTTTAGGTGTTCTTCTGCAATCTATATGCCAAACGCACGCGCACACACACACACACACACACACACACACACACACACACACACGTATAGAAAAAGCAACAATAAAACAAATGAAAACAAAAAATATATGCTGCAAGATTAAATTAATATAAATCTATTACTAAAAGGTTTTGCCAGATGATGGCACTAACCATTAATATATATGCAGTTAAAAAAAAGAAAAAAAAGCAATATTAAATATATATTAAATATTAAATAAGGAACAGTAGAAGGGGTAGTAAAGAGTTAAACATTAAGCGTCTGGTGAAGGTATAAAGTTGTGTACATTCATTTGTTTATGGTTTGTTTAATGGATTAAAAACTGGTGACTTGGCAGCTCCGTAGCGTCTGAGAAGGTAGGATGGGGGATGATCTAAGGGAAAGTTGCATTTTGTTGCACAACAAACATTTTTGATTAATGAAACCTCCATCTCTTACCGCTCGAGCCTAAAATATTTACTAATTACTCTCCATCTTCAAATGGATCCAGTGATCAGAATCGGATTATCGTGCTTCCAGCAATCTGGTGCTGACCGAGGCAACGCTAGTTTAAATGTTTGGTTTGTTTTTCCCTTTGGTTTTTGAGGCAGTGTCATGCGACAGGGAAAGTTTTGGACCTACCTTACAGTCTCTGGATGGAATGGTCTTGGACTGGTTTCTGCTCATGTAGTCGTCGATGCATTTCTGGAACTTCTTGGCGATCAGAGCTCCATCCTCCCAGCTGCACTCTGAGTACGGTAAACCCTGCCACTTGCACAGGTAGTCTGGGTAACCAGCAGCTGACTTCTGGTTTGAATGTCCTGCTCAGAGAAATTCAGACACAGACGGGTTAAAGAGATCCAGCAGGATCAGAACCATTCACAGTAAACGGCTCTGTTCACGCAACGCTACCTATGATTCGCTCCACGAGCTGGTACTGAGAGTGCAAGTCGTCCATGAGTTCCTCCTGACAGTTCAAATACTCCACATCTTCTGGCGAAGCTGCTTTTAACCTGGAGAGAAGAGAAGGTTTATAACCAGGATTTATTTCTAGTATTTATATAATCTGTTGGGATTGTCAGAGATCTCAGAGCCTGGAGATGAGAAGAACCAATCCAATGGTCCCCACTGTGGTGTTCATTGTTTTAGCTTTTGCACAAAAATTGTAAAGTTTCTCTCAACAAAAGGTTCCTCAAAAAGACTTTTGGTTTGTAACTTATGGTACAAGTTGAATTTTAACCAATGATGATGACAACAGTGACTGTGACCACAGTCCACCTGTTTTTACCTGATGGGAAGGAAAAATGTCCTCATCCCACCATCTTTCCACATCAGTTGACTCAACAGGCAACACAACTCCTGGTTCAGGCCGTGGTGATAACCTGCCTCCATGACTACAATGCTCTCCTAGCTGGCTTTCCTGCTAGGAAATGTCCATGTCACACTTCTGCTCATTGAGATACACTGGCTACCTGTGGCTGCCCCAATAAAACACAAGTCACTGACACTCGTCAGTTAGATGCTCTCGGGGTCCAGACATGCTGACATGAACTCAGTTGTAAAGGCTTACACTCTTTCCCGTGCGCTGTGCTCACCCCAGGAACATCGATTAGCCTTTCCCTCTCTTCACGAGGCGATCTCAATCAAGACTGTTCTTCACGTAGTTCCTCAGTGGTGGAATGAGCTACCAGTAGCAGAGTCATCCCTCTCTACATTCAAGAAGCTCTTGAAACCTTTAGTCCTGGTTTCGCGCCCTCCAACATCCTTATTCACACTTGAATAATGCACTCACTGAATATTGATGGAACTGCATTTACTCTGTAACTTTACTGTTACTGTGGCTTGATTGTAATTCATCTGCTGTAAGTCGCTTTGGATAAAAGCATCTGCTAACTGTAATGAAATGAAATGATCACACTCTGCAGGGAGGAGCTCACCAGCCTGAGCCTCACAGTGAAAATCATCCGTGGAACAACAACAACAAAAAAACAACTTCATCATTACCTGAGAAAACACTGCACTCAGTTTGTTCATACAGACTTCTGAAGAGCTGAAGAGTACAGAAGAACTACCTAGAGCACATCTCTGTCACTGCGTTGAGGTTTTTTTTTTTTCCAACAAACAAATATTAACGACAGCACGAGACGAGAAAACCTTTGATGATTCAAACACATGTGGAGCTGACCTCACTGCGTGAAGGCAGTTTGGAGCTTTGGGTTGCATTCAAATGCAATGACTTGAACATGTTATTCTGAGACTCCACAAAGAAAAAGATCACTGGAGGATCAGTGACCTTCTTTAACACCACAGATGGTGCACTGCACCTTCCAGATCTGCAGCACGATCCAGATCTGCAGCTGCGATGCCGGTTGAGCTATTAGTTTTTCTTCAGCTGTCATGTCAGCAGCACAAAAACCCGCTGCTGATTCACAACAATAAACGCGTATGTCAGCTGCTGGACTATGCTTGTTTACTTTCTATATATTATCTTTCATCGGTGAATAACTTTTTGCTTTTTCACCTTAGATCATGTTTTCAGGGGCAGGATTACTGCTCTCAGTTAAGGATCAAGTAATGTTCAGGGTTGGATTTATTTGGTATCAATATTGTGTCCTTGTAATCATTACACTTCCTCCAGTTATATGCAAACATTTCCAGCTGGAGTTGCACATCACTTTTTAGGTAAAGTCATCTGTATAAATATCAACACACAATTTAAATAAATAAAATACTAGAGCTAGTTTAATCAGATGAATTAAAGAGTGATGGAGTCCGAGTAGAAGTTGAACAACAACATGACCTCAGACTTCCATGTTTTAGTATCAGAGTGCAATGCTCTTAGTCAACATTTTAAAATTAATCTGTAAACTTTGTATACAGTATAAACGACGGTGGGGAGACTTCTGTCTGCAGCTACATTCATGGTGAAGTTTTCACACCTACAAGCTTTAGTTTGTTTAAAACAAACTCATTTGTTTTCCCTCTTTGGCGCAGTTTATTTAATTAATCCAGAATGAACACATAAATTACACTTGGGTGTCGACCAAAACAACTGGACAGAGTCCCCAAGAGAGGTGGTCTGTTCTGAATCACATGGTGAACGCCACTGCAGTTCTGCTGGTGAGAGAACACAGAACCAAAACAGGACCAGAAGGCCAGAATCACATGACGAGGGGCTATGAATTCAGAATTAGACTTTGGTTTCTGCAGGATTAACGCTGAGCTAAACCACATAGTTCACAGTTGTGTGTGATTAATGCAGAAACATCCTGCACTGTTTTCCTCTGCGCCTGAACCGACTCCAGAACAGAGTTTGCTCTCTCCAACTGTAGATTCATTTTCATTTAGGGAACAGTGATGAATACACGAGTATAAAGAATCGTTATGAGAGCAAACTATCCATGCATGTTCTCCATGTCATAAAACAGGCAACCTTCTTCTGCTTCTTTTAGTTCGTCCTTCTTTTCACCAGAACATCACATTTCCTTCAAGGTCCAGCCTGACCGAAGACAAGACATCTAACAGTGTTCCTCTGATGTGTGTTAGTTTTAATCTGTCCGATCTCGTTGCTCTTCATGTCTGCTTTTGTCTCCTGGTCAGTGCTATCATGTACATCTCTTGTTTCACTGTCATCCTGTAAGTTTTTCCTTTTACTTTCACACGCAGAATGTTCCACAACACAGGATTTTCTTCCTGTTTATAATTTGGATCCTGTAGGAGGCAAATTGGACAAAATACGTGGTGAGGGAGTTCCTGACTGGTTTGCAGGAATCCATTTAGGTGCGTTCAGGCTAAAAGAAATAGCCCCCAACGAAACGTTTACAAACTCATCACATACTTGAAGACATATGATATAGGTGGCGACTGACCTCAAAGTAACGTTACGCAGCATAAGATGAGAAACTGCCTTAATCTAAGCAATAGGAAAGTCCTAATCTGCTTTTCTTTGTAAGACAAGGAAAAAAAACTATTTGGATGCACATGATCCATGTGAATGACGTATTTTGATTTGTGATTAATTTGCAGGTCTGCCATCAGGTGACTCAGACTAGAACAAACAAAGTCAGGTGTTAGAGCACCCTAAGACGTGGGTTTCCCGAAAATAATCAATTTGATCCGTGAGGTTTATGCTTTGTGCAGGAGGAGAACTTTAATGACACAGAGAAAATGTACGTGGTGTTTCTGAGAAACCAGGTACAAAGAGCAGCATTCACAGAGAGGCGCCAAGAAAAATAAATAGTGTGCGGTTTCATTTAAAACTGTAAGATGAAATTTAAAACAAAAGAATCTTTTAAAAAGTCTGATAAATGTTAAAAGATTCTTGTGTCAAATAAGAATGAGATGAATTAGAAGTGAACCGACCAAGACATTTTAATGACTGAAAATGCTCCATTTATGCAGCTAATGTTGGTGTATGTAAAGAAAATGTACCGAAAGACAGAAAATCAGAAGTTGTGGGCGAAACTAAAAACTCTTCTTCTGCCCATCATGTGGTCCTCTGATCCTCTGATCAGTTAAATCAAGTAAAAGTCTCTCTGCTCACCATTTTTTCTTCTCTTGCTCTTTCTTCTTGAAGTTATCCAGTTTCTTCATGCCCCTGACATTCTGCAGCTTCAGCGTCTCTTCCGTCTCCCAGGTGTTGTGAATGTGGGCCCAGTTCTTCCACTTTATCAGGTACTGGATCTCACCAGCCTCTTTGTTGGGGTTGAAGTTGGCATTGGGGTCCCCGTCTGCTTCGATGGCGTACACAGTGGTTACACTCCCTGTCGCTGTTACGAAAAGCAAACGTATTTGAACGTATTGGAAGTGTGCTCAAATATTTATTTTTAAAGCACATCTGTCAAAACTCAACAAGAAAAAGTAACTAAATTTAGTTAAAACGTGTGACTTTCTTTAATTTACTTGTATTCATATTAAATATTTGTGATTTTAGGACAAAAAGTTGAAATTATAGAAAGATTTCCAATAAAATTTCCAATTTGTAATTTTATGTCAAAATGTTGCAAAAAGTTAATATTTCCAACTAAATTTTTAAAATTAATTTTAAGTTAAATTTTCACAATTTTGTGATATTTTGTGAATGTTTGATTAAATCATCTTGGTTGTTGGGGCGGGAAGTCTCTTTCAAAATGTGAAATTTTACCACAAAATTTGGTAATTTGCTAATTTTATTTATTTATTTATTTTTATTTGTGATTATAGTAAAAAAAGTTTTAGTTTTTACAAGATAAAAATGGGATTTTAGTCAAAATTCACAATTTTATTATAAAGGTTAAGGTTTTTGTGAAATTTGAGATGTTAAAAAAACAAATCTTTTTGTTTTTTCTAATTTTTTAACTTATTGTTAAACGACTGAATTCAGGAACTATCAGGAAATCTGACAACATAACTGGCTGAGAAAGTAAACAATACCCGGCCCTTTAACGGTAACCATGGTGATGACATGGCCCAGGATGAAATAGAGTTTGACCCCTCAGGGACTGAGTGGCAGGAAACATTTTGTTCCAAAACTATTCTCAAATCTCATCTCATCTCATCTTGATTCCTGTCAAGTGGATTAAAACTAAAAAAAAGACTCATCTCGGTCCGAGGAGCCCGATGACATCAGAGATTCACAGATTCAGCATCAGCACAGACTCCTTGTACATCTGCTATCTGCACAGTTGTGTTCTTGCACATTGTACATTTGTAAATATATTTCTAGTGTTCTTTATCTCTTATTTTGATTCTGCATGCTTATTATTACTTTCATTAACCTGTGTTGTTTGCACCACTACAACAAAGCAAATCTGAATCTGTGAACATCTCTGCAGAAATGGCAATAAAGCAATTCTGATTCTGATTCTAAGATCAACATCTACGCCGTGTCCTTACCTCGCTTCCTTCCTATCCTGGTGTCCATCACTCGCTCGATCGTTTCAAACTCCTCTTCTTCAGGTGGTGGGACATCTTCACCCAGAACCTCCACCAGATCATCTGAGTCTGTCTTCATCTCCTCGTCCTCCTTGTAGCTCACGTTGACGGTGGCCTGCCGCCGCGGTCCTGCAGATGCCACCTTGGCATAATTATCGTTCTCATCCTCAGATGAAGAACACTTCTGGGCTTTCTTTTTCTGGCTGATGCTCTTCTTGCCATTCCGAGAATTTATCCTGCCAAGACAAGACAAAGAATTACACTCAAACCTCTGTCATGCTTTAGCTTTTTTTTTTTTTTCATCATAAAATTAGCCAACTAACAAAGCCCTAGATACACAGAGAATAAAATGAGAGATTATCGCAGGAGTATTTAGCTGAATTCAGTCAGTTGACGATAAGAAGGAAACCATACCACTATCCCAGAACAGCAGCAACAGCTGGCATCAACAACAGGCAGACCACGTTAGACTCTACAAAAGCATCTAGGGCTTTTTCCAGAACTGACTTCAGGGTAACCACGAAGAGAAAAAGATCCACACCACATACATCTGACAGGAGGAGGCGTAACACGGATAACCCCCATGGTGTTGAGTGTCACGTCATACTCTTATGATACAAACATCTTATGAAGAAAGTGGCGTGGACGTGACGCTGGCTTGAGTTTGGGATAAGTGGCGGTTTTGCTTACATGCAGAAACCTTCAGGATCAGGCTTCTGTTCACAGGAAGGACATCAATCATCTTTCTACAACCATTTCCATAAAACCAAATTAGTTCACTCCAATTCAGAACTAATAAAATAGATTGTGAATCAGCACATCCTACGTTGTTCACTGAAAACTGTTCTTTGATGTAAAACTTAAAAAGAAACAACAACAACAACACACACACACACACACACACACACAAAGTGGATCCAGTTGGTCCAGGAACAAAGTTTTAGATGCAAACAGAAGCAGTGCTGCAAGATCAGTCAAGTTCTGCATAACTGTGCTTAGTTTATCTCGTTTCTCAGCTTTGTGACTCATTCCTTCTCTCTTTGTGTGTCTCTCTCACTTCATTGCCCAACTTTTGTACCCAAACAGATTGAAAACTAACCGGGTAATGACAGTGGCAAGTAACAGAGCGTGCTCTTGTCCCAACAAGCAACAAAGCACGACAAAACTTCTCTCTACAGGGGAGTTATTGTTTATCTTACAGGGAGATGCTGCTGCACATTTCCAGCGTCAGTCCTCAAAAATGCTTTTAAAATAATGACAGGAGAGGAGGAGGAGAAGGAGGAGGAGGAGGATGACCAGGTCCACTGGGTTTCTGGGTTACACTGTTGCAAAATTAGCACCTTTTTGATGCTACTTCTAGCGACATTTTTTAACAATAAACTGCTGAATGAAGATGAGGACCACCTACATAAATCTACATTACAAAGGATCCTTTTCCAGAGGAGCTACTCAACTACGGCTGAACATGACGTAAGAGTGCAGAACTCACATTCCTCCAGGGCTGGAGACGTGCACCCTTGTGAGCTAGTGGCAAATCTTTTCCTTTCCGACATAATGGGAAAATAGCCTGGAGTTTCTTGGGAGGTTCAGCACGTTGGCATTCTTCCAGCGTGTTGTCCATGACCCTCGTGCTAAATCAGTGCCTTCCGAATCAGTGGGAATATTGTTTCTGTCAAAGCCGGAAGATATTGTATCTTCCCAAAGTCTGAAATGCAGCAATAACAACCTGTTTTGACTGGTGCTGCTGCTTAGTGGACACCATTTTCATGGTACTTGGGTAACCCTTAGTCCAGTGGCTCGCCAATAGGGAAACTGGCTTTTGGGACATTGAATATCATCTCTCTGGTGAGGAAGGAGCCTGAGCTTGTACATGAGGTTGAAAGGTACCGGCTCGATATGGTCAGACCCACCTCAATCAACAGCGTGGATCTCAGAACCAGTCTCTGGTAAGACTATCGGCTATCAAGCTGAAGTGGGTTTTGGAATCCTCTAGTCCTCGCATTATCATGGAGGAGGGGTTTGCATGCCCAGATGATCTCAGGACCACGCTGTCATCAGGGGTAACTGTCCCCAGAAGGGTCACCCCAGAACCTGGACAAGGGTTACTGGAGCTGCACCCTGGAGTCAAGCCTGGAGGAAGGCTTGTTGACAAGCACCAAGTAGTCAGGCCTCTACCAGGGTCTGACTGGGCGCAACTTTAACCACCAACATGGGTCTGCTCTGTTGTGGGCGTCCCACCAACAGGAGGGACCACATGGATCAGCTGTACTTTCTAGTCACTCTGCCATGAGCTGCACTTTAGTTGTACAAGTTTAATTGTTTTTGATTTGTGATGTTCTGAGGTTAAGCAATACACAGATGTCATAAGAGGCGACTAGAATGAGAGTCCAAAGTGACTTTGCTAGTTTTTGCTGATAGTTGAGACAGCAAGAGCGAGATGATATTCTAATGGGGGGGTGTTGTTTCTCTTTTGCTTCAGTAACACCAAAGATTAATCAAAGACGTTCTAAACTGCAGTATGTTTACAGACGCTGGCGTATCAGTTACACATCTGTACAGAATGTTGATAGTTATTTTCACTTCTGTTGGACACATGGCTGAAAGCTGTGGTCACATCTGTTACAAGTGTCTGTACATCATGTGTACAGTTGCCCTAAAGTCTATTAAATGTAAACGCTCCAACATCGTGTTTGACCTCAACATTTTCAATTATTCATTCCATTTAAACTAATGTTGTATAATGCTGTGTGCAGCAATGATGTGTAGCCCAGCCATCATTTCATCACAGTTGTCCACTTACTTGTTTGGGGGCTTTCTGCTTTTGAATTTGTGACTGGGCTCATAGTCAGACGCTGTTTCATTGCTGTTATCTTCTGCTGATGAATCAGATTCTGAGTCACTCTCAGATCCAGAATCTGATCCGGAGTCAGAGGAGCCTGAATTTCTTCTGCTTTTGGATCCACTTGATGAGTCAGATTCATCACTGCTTGACGAGTTCTAAAAACATATGGATAAAACATCCACCATCAGACAGTGAACATCAGAATAAAACAGCAGGGGCTGCTGTTGGTGATGAGTTTTCAGTTAAACGGGAGAAAGTGTATTTTGGTGGCAGCTGGGGACAAACCTCGTCAGATCCGCTGTTGGAGGAGCCCCGTCTCTGTTGCTGTTGCTGCTGTTTCCTGAGCATGGCAGATCTTTGTACTGCGAGGATGCTGGGGTTGGACTTCCAGAACTGCAATCAGTTAAATAATCAACCAGTCACATTCAAAGGGTTAAAAGGAGTTCCAGGACAATAATCCACAACAACAAAGGCCTGAAATTTGTATCTACAATGGTGTATTGGGGCTATTTGAGGAAACTAACTAAATGAATAAATAAAACAGCACATAAATAAACAACCATTTATTTATTTATTTTTTACTATACATGGTAAATCTGTGGGAAATGGACAATAAATAAACGGCAGATAAATGGGTGAAAATCTGAAGGAAAAAAAGACTGATTATTCACTTGTACAAAAATATGAGAAAGAAAACAGTCACATAGCTTTTTCTTCACAGCAGAGAATTTTCAAAGCCTAAATACTGATGTTAATATTGTGTTTTTGTGTCAAAAGTATTTTATTTCACAACTCTATACCTTCATAAAGTCAGAATTATGTCTGTTTCTCATATTTTGTCACAATTTCTGATATTATAAACATGCAAAAATAAAAACATTTTTAAGTTTTTTAGTGTGTTTGCAAAGGTAAATGGTATTTGAGACAAGTTCCAAATTAACAGACTTGCAAGAATTTCACTTTTTTTTTGCTTATTTGTGAGAAAATAAAGATATCATTTCTGTTTTTTCCTCCTCAAAAATGTATTTAAAGGCATAAATTCCACCTCATCACTTCTTAATTTTTCTGATTTAAATTTCACCCCATCAAAACATCCCTAATACGACATTCCCACAAGCATGGCACTGCGATACTAAAGACAAAAACACGTGAGAAATTTAAAGAAGAGCACCACAGACCGACCATCAGCACCCATTGTTGGTGCTCACAGTTTAAACAAAAAAAGAAACAGAGAAAGGAATCCAACATAGTATACAGCTATGTCAATAAAACCAACAGATTTAAATAAATAAAAAAAATAAAATAAAATTAGAGGGAGAAAAAAATCATGGATTTTACCTCAGCTCCATCAATGTTGGACTTGTTTTGTGGTTGAACCTTCTCGTTGGACTTCTCCGTGTCAGAATCTGACTGGCTGCCAGAGTCTGAGCCACTTCCTGAGTCGCTGCTCCCTGACTGGCTGCTGCTGCTGCTGGATGAGCTGGAACTAGAGCCCGAGCCCGAACCGGAGCCAGATCCAGAACCAGACTCATCATCAGAGTTACTGTCAGATGCAAAACAGAAATAAACATCAGTTTACCACTCATTCATCATTCTCAAACCATACATTTTTGACAGAGTAAAACTTTGATAAACGTATTTTGAACTGCTACAAATGGTGACCAGTGAAAACACATCAGTCCACTCGACTCACAGTTTGAAAATGAACACGTGAAATCTACAACAGTACAACTACTTTAAATTCAGTCTAGACCAGTGGTGTAAATCCCTTAAAAAAAAAAAAAAAAAAAAAAACTTTCCCCCCGGGGCCCATCATCACCACAGTAACCCTCAGAGGGACAGCTCTTTTTTGCCGTCTCAACCAGCTTTATCAGATTTCCCGCCAGTTCCTGGAC
>JBAMYA010046968.1:0-10697 GCA_037176975.1 Arrhamphus sclerolepis | reverse complement strand
ATCCAGGAGAGGGGGCGACCCAGAACCCAACCTGACAGATATACAGGCACACACAAACACAATCACACATTCCCACCGTCTTCCTCACGCAGACATTCACACCCACCCGTCCTACATACATACACAAAGATGAACGTCCTACACACACTCGCACTCCCCATTCACACTCTATATTCCCAGATCCAGGTAATGTCCCCCCAGAGGCGCAACACGTCCCTGGACCCAGGCAACGCTTCCCTTGTTCTGGGATGTAAAGGAGGAAACCAAGTTCACACGGCGGCCCCGATCCCATCCAGAGACAAAACCAGAAGAAGACCACACAGTCCATGTAGGCCAGCCAGCCAGAGGAGTCCCAGGACAAAACAGTCCAAACTCTCCAGCGAGCCGCAACCCCCACCCCGCGGGCCCCCCACAGGCCCCAACCCTGCAGGAGAGCTCCAACATCAAAAGGCCAATGAGAACGCACAAATGCAGCACACTGTTATGTCATTTTAAGACTTATTTTTGTCTAAAGTCCTCATTAAATTGGAAATAAATAAACAAAAGCAATGCCAGAACCAAACCAAACTGCATCTCTTTCAGTGTTTTCAGTCCTGATCCGTTGTTGACACTCTTTATGTCCAAATGTCTCACTTGTGAAACCCTGTGCTTTATTCAAATATGATTCAAATAATTCATCATTTTCTCTGTTTCCTTTTGGGAAGAAACCTTCAGCAGCTCACGGGGGAACCCTCCCGCCCAAAAGCCAGCCGGGTAAAGGGATACAGTTGGCCATGTCAGCTGATGTCCTACAGGAGACCCTAGAAGACAGGTGTAGGTAAACACTGATGGTCAGAAGATGGATGGATGGATGGATGGATGGATGTTTCTAATGGAAACCCTTTCAAATAAACCATATGAGCTTCAAAAATTAACAAACTCAGTGAGGACTGTAGGGTCTGACGTGTAGCCTTGGGTCTGAATTCTCTGTAACATCTGTAACCTAAGAAGTTTGGAGACTGTCTTCAATGCACCTCTTTAAGCGTTTTCTCTCTGAATGTTAAATTCTGAATTGTTTCACATTCAATATTCAATTCCAGATGTGCACCAACAATTGCTTCACAAAGACCTTTGTTTATGTCTTTCCCTCATGGCGTTATATTAAGACACTTCTTAATGCCCCAGACCAGAAAACGGCCAAAAAACCTTTGCTTTTATAATGTTCTGCACACCTGCTGATGAGCAGTTAATAATTTATAAATGAAAGGCACCAGGCTGCATCTTCCCCACTTAAACCTTATTGAAGCGATAAAAGGGGTACTACTTAATGTTGCCCACATTATGTTTTTCTTTCTTCCAGACTTAATCTCTGGTAAGTTAATAATAAAAGAGGACTAAAAGAGGAGTTCATAACTTTTTTAAATGACTGTCCTGTAAAAACAGGACAACTCATTCATTTTTTAACCCTGAACTTTTACTTTGTATATTCAGAGGTCAGTACATAAAGTATTTGCAACCAAACCATAAATGTCAGCAGGAGGAGGAGCTGCTGAAGCTGTGACTGCACGTGACAGAAAGCAGCGTATAAACTCCTGAGAGGTGATATAAGATTTAGGAAATAACTGGCATAGACATTTTAACAGTTTGCATCTTTCAGGACGGGTCATGGCAAATTGTTGAAAATGAAAAGGGACTAGAAGCCTGAGGCTGCCGGTGAGAAAGGAAGTCATGAGTCAGGCAGGAGCCGAAGCTGCGTTTACAAGAAAAGACTGCAGGTATAACGGCCTCTTTGTTTATAAATCTATAAGCTCTGACCCATTGTCTCCATTCCACAGTATGAGGTGCGACGTTCTGGCCTCGCAGCTGAACTGCCTCTAATTAGAGCATCTCTGTGGTCAGAGCTGCTCTCTAAATTTTACTCTGAGGTCTGAAAACACTGAATTCGGACCTGAAACTGCAGTTGCAAGAAAAATAACGTGAATACATCGGAATTCACAGGTTTTTGTAATAATTTGCCATAAAATGTGATCTGAGCTTCATCTAAGTCACAATAAGGAACAGATGAAACAAATACAATCATAATCTGAATGTCTTTACTGAACATTCACAGTGCTGAAAAAAACATAAAAGTAAGCAAAATTCAAAGAATGAAATGCGATTGGGATGATTTTAGAGCTGTTTTGATTGGTAAAAATGAGAACCGAGCCTGAAAAAAGGATATCTCTGAAGACATTTGATTAGCTGATCTGCGTAAGGCTGCTGTCCATCAGTCCACAGTGAGAAAGCTTATCTCTGTGGCAACACAAAATCCTCAATGAAATAAAGAACCCACAAATAAAAGGACAAAGGCTTGAAGACATGGCAGGAACTGGAAAACACCTGAAGCTGCTGCTTTAAAGAAAAACAGCCTGAGAGTTTTCCAAACAGCTCTGTGGCAGTTGCAGAGAAAATGTTCTGAGGACTGATGAGACAACAGAATACCAAGCACCCATCCCCATCATCCCCACTGAGAGGTACGGTAGAGGCAGCATCATGATTCGGGCTTGCTTTGCTGCTTCAATAACCTAAAAATTTAGATGATACACTAGCAAATTTGAATGATCTCAGCAGGTCCATCTAGCTACCCTCTGTTGAGCCAATCAGATCAGTCTATGTTTGTAGAGCGACTCTGAGAGGGCTTTATGTCTGTTTCAGCAGCATTAGAACATTAGCAGGCTGCTGCTAATGTGCTAATGTACTGATGACTTGAAAGTAGCCATAGTGGTGTAGGTGTGCTTTAAAAAGAAAAAAAAAAAATCAAAATAAAATCAAGCAGTGTCTGTCTTGCTCCTGTCTTATTGTGAGATCTACCACCACTGTTTTTAAGCTATTATGGCTAATTTTTTCCCCATGATTCTCCATCTTACATTTGAGAAATCATACAGTGTTAACATGAATACGTCAACATGAACACAAAAGAGCTGCAACGTAGTCTTGATGGTTGACAGAGGTAATTTCAGCCGAGCAACGTAGTCGCTCCAGCGTGTCCAGGGTCTTCCTCTGGGTCTCCTCCAGTGGGACATGCCCAAAACACCTCCTGAGGGAGGCATCCAGGGGGCATCTGATTGAGATGCCCCAGCCACCTCAGCTGGATCCTCTCGATGTGGAGGAGCAGCGGCTCAACTCCAAGCTGCTCCCTGGTGACAGAGCTCCTCACCCTATCTCTAAAGGTGCGCCCCGCCACCCTGCGGAGGAAGCTCATCTCAGCCGCTTGTATCCAGGATTGAGTTCTTTCGGTCATGACCATAGGTGAAGGTAGGAATGTAGATTGACCGGTAAATCGAGAGCTTCTCCTTTTGGCTCAGCTCCTTCTTCACCACGACAGACCGATACAACAACCGCATTACTCCGCCCGCTGCACCGATCTGCCTGTGAGTGTCACGTTCCATCCTTCCCTCACTCGTGAACAAAACCCCGGGATACTTAAACTCCTCCACCTGAGGCAGGGTCTCTCCACCAATCTGGAGGGGACAAACCATCTTTTTCCCATGAGAACCATGGCCTCAGACTTAGAGGTGCTGATTCTCATCCCAGCTGCTTCACACTTGGCTGCAAACCGCCCCAGCGCACGCTGGAGGTCCTGGTTCGAAGGAGCCAACAAGACCACATCATCTACAAAAAGCAGAGATTAGTTCCGGTTGTTGCAAACTCCCATGAACCCACGAGTACCCTGTGGAGGGTATAGAGCTGGTCCGGTGTTCCATGGCCGGGACGAAACCCGCATTGTTCCTCCTGGATCCAAGGTTCGACTACCAGCCGGACTCTCCTCTCCAGCACCCTGGAATAGACTTTCCCCAGGAGGCTGAGGAGTGTGATCCCCGATAGTTGGAACACACCCTCCGGTCGGGGACATTAAAATCCATTTGAAGATTATACTTAGAACACACCAATTTGAAAAAGAAAGAAATAAAATAAATAACTCGCTAATTTATTCCTATGCACTGCTTGTTTTAACAGTTTTGTTTTGTTTTCACCCTTTTAATTCCTATTAACATTATATTTTATACATTTATTTCAGGGGAGGGAGGCTGCACTTCTTTAATTTGAGTAAAGTTTAAAGATTCAAAGAAATGTCTCTCTGTGTGTTTAAAAGGACAGCGGGTCTCACTGAAATGCTTTCCAGTATCAGAGTTTTCAGGTGTTAACTGGGAAGCACTGAACATCCAGACTCATGTTATCAGCCTGTATTTTCCATGCGCTCCAAACTGCTGACGTTTCCAGAAACATCTTTTTCACTCCTCAGCAAGCATCAGCCTGTAGCTGCCTGGCTGTTATCGGTGGCCACACTGCTGCCACTGAACAGAGATGAAACATTTAATGGTTTACTAGAAATAGACAAATATTTATTTTCATGTTGTTGTTTTTTTGTTTTTTTTTCTGACTCGCTTACATTTCAGTTGGCAGCAACTTTAACAAAATCTACTTTCCTTAATATTTTCTCAACTTAGTCAAGTTGTGTGAATACTTTTTTTCAGTGATTGTGACTAATGCACAATGTTTTTATTTTCTATGCCCTTATTTACTTGTATGTTTATTTATTGTACCTATAATGAGACATCAACTATAGCATGTGTGTGTGTGTGTGTGTGTGTGTGTGTGTGTGTGTGTGTGTGTGTGTGTGTGTGTGTGTGTGTGTGTGTGTGTGTACTTGCCCTCACGTGGACATATGTATCCTCTTTCTGGAATTTGCTGCCCCAGCTGACAGGGGAATTTGATCAGCGTGGACACATATGGAGAGGCTAATGATTAATGTTTACCAAGGCAGGAGAACACCCACACAGGCTTCCAGACACACGTAGATATGATCTGAACAGATAGAGTATCTCATACCTTGGGACATACACCTACTCCTGGGCAAAAATATACACACAATCTCTCACATCCACAGATTGGAGTAAACATTGAGTCCACGTGAAACATCATTTCATCGCTGCGGATGAACCGTTGTTCATTTAAGCCAATGATATGGTCTGATGCATTGCCTTTATGTAGGTTTAATTAAAGCCTAATGTTTCACAATATGTTGGTTTATGCATCTTTGTTTTACTGCTTTTCAATGCAGTTCAATCAAATTTAATTACATTGCATCTATTTTCAACAAAGTTGTTTCTGAGACACCCAGATCATGACCCCCGGGCACATGGGAAGGCCTAACAGTGGCAAGAAAAAACTCCCTATTGGGGAGAAACCTTGAACAGGACCCAGCTCAGAGGGGGCCTGTGTGTTGATACCCTGCTGGGTAAAGGAAGACATGAGGAAGGAGACAGGACAGAGAGAGGAGGGAGACAAAAATATATAGCACATAGAACAAAAATATAAAAATATATAAACGTGTGGTGGTCAGCAGGTTGGACTGCAGCAGTCATCTCACAGCGGCATCTAGTTGACTGGTGCAGGGAAACACCAGGATGGTCAAAAATGAATGTCTTCAGCCTATCCTTAGATGTAGAGAGGGAGTCTGCCTCTTGGACCAAGGTTGGACGTTGATTTCATGGTAGAGGAGCCTGATAGCTGAAAGCTCTTCCACCCTTTCTAGACCTACAGACTCTTGGAACAGCAAGTAAACCTAGATTTATTAAGTTCATTATGTCTTCCTCAGAGGGTCACACTGATGTTGCCGTGTGACTCTCTGAGGAAGACGGAAGCTACCGTCGAAACATGTCAGGTAAAGACAAACTTTACATGTCTGAAATATAGGAAAACTAGTTAATAAATTAATTTCCTCAGAAATGTTCTACTTAGAACTTTAGGATGCTTTTCAAATGCTCTCATGGACCAGATGAGAAGAAGCAGCAGGCCGGATGTGGCCCGCGGGCCTTGAGTTTTTACGCGTGCTGGTCTAAACATTTTGGGGTCTTATCACAAATGAAAGCTGCTCTTTTCCTTTTCAGGAAAAAAATAAAAAAATAAAGAGTTTGATGTTTTAACTCCACCAGGGAGATCAGACACGTCGCCCCACTTAAGAAGAAGAATAAATAAGGTACAACAACTGGGGAAAAAATGACGTCAAACAGGAATGAACGTGAAGAATGGAAGTCGGGGATTAACGTAATCTCTCTTAAATCCAGCCAGATGGAGGTTTCTGCTCTCTGACAAGTTCTTTCTGAATTATTTTATGTGGTCACAGTCAAGGCCGCTCAGCTGTGTTTTTTTTCAGAGCTGCAGTTATTGAGGCCTCATGTTTCGATATTTATCAGTTGGTTTGTGGTAATATTTTGAACTGAGCCTCAGAAGCAGGCAGACGTGAAGTGTTGATTTTCATACGGATTCGTTCTGCCCACAGAGAATCCTGAAGCAGCTGAGTAAGACGCGCTGTCTGCTCAGCAGGAAAACTTGATCTTCGTCCTCTAACACAACAGACATACGGAGCTCCTCTTCGATTTTCACTCACTCCATTTCTGGACTCGTCTCCTGTGTTTTCAGGCACCATGGCCTCCAAGACTTAAACATTCAGAGGTTTTATTTTTTTTTCTTCTTGGGGAAACCAGAATTTCTAAAGAAAACCTGCAACACCACCACTCTGGACACTGGTGCTTGGTCTCACAGTAAATTACCAAGTTTAAGATTGTGAGACTAATTAAGCTCCACATTCCAAATATTGACAAAAATAACAGAATAATTTGCAGAGAAGAAACTAAATTCAATTCATGTGCAGTGTTTGCATTTAAATCTCAGTTCATTTATATTTTTGAACCCAACACCACCATAATAGGACCCAATATCACCATGGTAGGACCCAACATCACCATGGTAGGACCCAACATCATCATGGTACGATCCAACATCATCATGGTAGGACCCAACATCATCATGGTATGATCCAACATCATCATGGTAGGACTCAACATCATCATGGTAGGACCCAACATCATCATGGTAGGACCCAACATCATCATGGTAGGACCCAACATCACCATGGTACGATCCAACATCATCATGGTACGATCCAACATCATCATGGTAGGACCCAACATCATCATGGTAGGACCCAACATCACCATGGTACGATCCAACATCACCATCGTAGGACCCAGCATGACCATTGCAGGACCCAGCATTGCAAAGGTGAATATACTGCACAATAGGACTTCCCCAGTAGCTTCAGCCCTTATTTTATCCAAGGCATTGTGTTAACATACAACTCATATAGAGATGGTTAAACTGACCAATCAAGTTGATTTCATCAGTCAGGTGGGCTGCGATTTTTATCTTCTCCTGCAGTTTTTCATTAGTGGCATTTATTTACAAAAAACTAAGTAAGATGCCATGTGGTGTTGTTTATGTCAATTCTAAAAACTTGTATGACCATATAAATTCTTTATTTTATTCTGTCCTGTTATGTAAAAGCTTGGAACATAAACATGATTGTAAGCAGGACCGCAGTTTCCAATAAAAGCCGTCTATCCGCTGGAGGAAACTCAAGTCACGTCTCTGCAGAGATCAAACGGCAGCAGGAGGAATGTGGAGCTTTCAGGGGCCAAACTTTGGCATGTGTGGGGGTAAACTAGTGATTCATGCCAGCCGCGGTGTCACCGCTGGAGCTCAGGAGCATCTACACCGACTCCATCAATTCTCCAGGAGAACTACCCGACTTCTTTAGTTAATGAGAACCAGCCTGTACGATCGTGACCTAATGAATCAGAGAAAACCAAACAAACCAACCAGAAGAAGCAGCTGCTGGTTAGTGTGCAGCAGGTCGTAATCAAGAAATTATGGTTTTGCGAGTGTTTTTCGGTGCGATTTTTTTTCCTCTCTCCTGATTGGGACTTTTCAACAATTATGTCTCTCAGTTTCTTTGGTTACTCCTAATGTATGGAAAAAGTTCAGAGCCTAATGTGTTGGAAATTAAAACCCAAAATCTGAGAACCAAAACCTGTTGACCAGAATCTGAACCAGAGGAATCCAAACCTGTAACCGAGACTTAAGTTGTCCTCCTCAGGTCCACTTTTCTTTTATTAGTTTTAAAACCATCTCTGATGTCAAATCATCTTTCTCAGTTGCACTTTCTCTTTTTACGATTCCAAATGAGTGTCAAATCAGCACCACGTCAATCAACAGAGGAGGTGGGACATAGCTGAGATCTAGCAGCTCATTGGCTGAATGACTCAACATTTTATGTCAACATCAGAACACCAAACTTCTGCTGATAATTACAGCGTTGCTGACTTAATGACTTTAGTGACTTTAAAAAAAAAAAAGAGCAACTAACAACAAATCTAGTGATTTCTGGTGTTATTGGGAAGTTTTGGGAACTGATGTAAAAGCACATATCGTTACTCTTCTCAGCCAGCAGGGGGGGCTGCCGTGAGTCCTTCCCCGTTCAAAAGCGCCCATGATCAGCCCAGTGGTCAGCAGACAGCTGCTCCAGCTGCAGTCAGAGAAGGAGAAGATGATCCTGACTACTGACGTGTTCGAACACATCGAATATGAACACAATAGAATAATAACAGCTGAAAGACATGATGTACTAGATTGAGATTATCAGTTTATTCAGCAGCCAATGAGATGCTAGATCTCAGCTATGTCCCGCCTCCTCTGCTGTTGATTGACATGGTGCTGACTTGACACTCATTTCAGAATTGTTACCACAAAAAAAGAAAAAAAAGAACAAAGAAAAAACTGAAGTGAGAAAGATGAGAAAGATGACTGACCTCCCGCTTTGGTTCTTAGATTTTTAGTTTTATTTCCCAGATTTTGCGATTTGAGTGCAAACCCAAACGGTGACGCAAAAGCTGACTTTGATCTGATTTTGATCAGAATGGCTGTAGCTGATGACAGGTGTGCTGGTCTGCTGCATCTGAATGTGAATGTGCATAATGGAGCTTTTATTATGAAAGACTGTGCAGGCTGTCCAAACTATTTTATATCTTCAGTTTATTGTATTTATTATATGGATTTTATTTTTGTTTAATTTATTTAACTTAAAATATTTGTATTTGATCTATTTTATTGTGTTATCTTATTTAACTGCATGTTTGTAACCCTAACCCTAACCCATGTTAATTGCATTTTTTAACTTATTAAATATTTATTTATATCCTGGATATTATTATTTATTACTTATTTATATCTTTCCAGTGTAGAAGTACTTTTATAGATGAGACAAAACTGACTCCAGGAACAGTCTAGGACTTTGATTCAAATTTAAGTGCAGCTTATTAATTAATTAATTTATTTATTTTTACTTAGTTTCCTCTTGATTCCTTTCTTCTTCCCTTTTTTGAGCCTTTTTCTTTAATTTCCGTCCCTTTTTTGTGCAGAGGAAAGAAAGCTGCTGATTTTATTAAAGCCGGTGTAAATCCAAACACATCACACACTTGTTAGATCTGGCAAAAGACGCCTAAACTCCAGACCAAGTTCATGTCATCGTTCTCTTCTGCAGCAGATTTGTGAGGAAATTTGTGTTCTAAGAAAAAAAAAAATGAAAAAAAATTTACATCCTGCTGCAGCTGTTCTGGATATATTTTAGTTTAAACTTGAAACATTCAGGAAAGAGGAAAAAGGAGTCTGAGATGTTCGCGCCAAGAACTACACTCGACCGCTTCTGGATCACCAGATCGTATTTTCACGCTTTCATTTGTTTGTCATTGTTAAATAAATTCTCCGCAGACTCTTCTTCTACTTCTCCATCACGGTGGTCCCACACTTGGACGCATCGTCTCTCTGTGTTTCTTCTGACTGATGTTTTAAAGACGGAGAATTTGATTTCAAACGTGAGGAACGTTGACGTGAAGAACGATGAGATACATATTTGCAGCCTGAGAGGAGAGAAAAGAACAAGTTTTGGGTTACGACCTTTGTGATGGACAAAGACTTCTGTTTTAATTATTTTTCAATGTGCATTTTCTTCCACTGTGGGTTATTGAGGGTAAATTGTTCTCACCTGCTTGGGCCTGATTGAGAGCACTGCATTGGTCAGTATGAGGAGTTGGAGGAGCTACTGAAAGTTTGGACAGGAAGAAAAGCCTGTGACAGCTGAGCTTCATTAGCAGCTGATGAGAGAGATGTTTGATGATGCACCTGGGATTGTGGGTATCCCTTCTTCTGCGCAACTGACTGCTCAGCCTGGATTTTGTCTATATGGTTCAGATGCACGGCTCAACCTGCTGATCCACCTGGATTTTTGATCTATATACATATCTTGTTGGATTTCCCCCAGGACCTGTGTCAGGAATGAGGCTGACACCTGTGCAGGATTACTTTCATGTGGAGCTGATGGTTGAGTTCTGGAACGCTGCCAAAGATCCACCCGTGTCTGAAACGCACCAGACAGCAATAACAGGACAGGAAGATGACTGTCACCTGAGTTTTATGACCATTAAGAGCTTTGAATTGATGACTCGGTTTGGTTTGTACTTCTGAGGTCTTGGGGGGGGGGGGGTTGGGGACTGTGGTGGTCTCATCTAATACAAGTGTCGAAACTGGCTCTTGTCTTTTATAGCGCACTGTCCTGCATGTTTTAGATGTTTCCCTGCTCAATCACATTTGATTGGATGGCCATCAGCTGGTCTTCAGGGTCTACATAAGTCTGTCAATGACTCACTAATTAGAGCCAGGTGTGTTTGAGCACCTCCTAGTTATGCTGCTATACTCCTAGGCTGCTGGGGGAAGTCTCTTAGACCACCTCCTAGTTATGCTGCTATACTCCTAGGCTGCTGGGTGGAGTCTCTTAGACCACC
>JBAMYA010046967.1:0-10699 GCA_037176975.1 Arrhamphus sclerolepis | reverse complement strand
ATACACACATATGTATATGTGGCCCTATATATCCATTAGTCCAATATTTTGTAATGAATTCTATTTAAAATAATCCAAAATATGCAAGAATATGCAAGAAAGATAATTTTACCATGCTCAAGTCTCCCTTTATACTTTTTCTAAAGTGTTTCATTGATCTTTGTCTTGCTTCCGTGTGAAGAAAATCTGATTGGAAGGGCTAAAACATTAATCCTCAAATGCTGCAACAGATTTCCAGACATTAACACATACAGCACTGTAAGGTACTTACAAGCTTTGACTTTCCTTCCAGCCCTGGTCCCCATGAGAGGAGAAACAACTCCTTTCCTGATAATGAAATCCAGAATAAAAGAAAACTATGAGTTAAGAGGTCTCTGCTTTCTGAGCCTGCTTTATGTTGTGTCATACAGGCGGGGGACTGAGACAAACAGACGCACTGCACTCACATATGTTGCCAAAGCTTCTCACTTGGCAAAGTAGCTCATTAAGCTACTGACAATCATTCCGACAAAGCCAAATCTAAAGGCTATTCAGTGGGTGTGCACAAAGCAGAGTGGAGGAATGTGAGTTCTGTCTTTCTCCCCCTTTACACCATGAAAGGTTTTTGATGCACCTGTATCCTCGCTGAAATGTGCTTATTTGCAGCGATAGCGATCAGCTGGAGAAACATATGAGCAGTTGCACTGGGTGTGAGCCCTGATCCCAAGCTGTGTGAAAATCTGTTTTGATCGTGTGCTCGTTTTTCAGTCAGCGCTAATACTGTTGACAACTGTATTACATCAAAGACCGCCTGCAAGCATCAACCTAATCTTAGTCAAACCTTTGTTCAATTTTCTCAATGTAAGCAAATGTTAAACTGAAAAACCTTGGATTTTGAAAAATGCCTAAGGTCTTAAATATGAACCTGTAGTGGAACCTCACTTCATGAACATACAGATGGACTCAAGTGGAGACTGTGCGACATGTGAGGGGTGGGTGAAGCTCAATGAGCAGAGAGTGCAGAGACTGTTGATAAGAGCTCTCCACCAGCCCGACAAAAAAGAAAAAAGAAAAAAAAAAAGCTGACTCTCTCCCACGACACACTGGGGAGGGGGGGAAACACCTCCCCGTCTGGATGATGTATGATGTGGAGCGTAGACCGAGGTTTGGGTTTTAACAGGGAGAAAAGCAGAAAATGAAAGGGGGGAGGAGGGTCATGCTTGAATTATGCTGATGTAGGTCGTAACCGTGGTGAAAAATCAACTAAGGGCACGGCTGCTTGCATGGAGCTCACAGCCAGAAATGACAAGGTTGTTATCGCACAAGCCTTACAAATGCTGGCAGTTGTGAGACTGTACACTTCTGTAGGGTAAGACAAGCATGACTTTTGTAATTCCAAAGATACATAAAACATTTTAAAATAAGTTTTGGAGAATTTCAGTCACATCTAAGTACAGTGCCTAACATTTTTTCCACTCTTTAACAAACTGTGCACATCATGTGGAATATAAATTGTCATATAGATTGAGTGTACGTGTACCTATAGCTGCAGCCTCCTCTGCTGTAAGAGAATAACTGAAACAGACTTGAGGATAAGCTCGAGGATTTTGTTTAACAAACTGGGTTTAAAAGTTAGACAAAACTTAACAAAGGAAATACTGATAATGGAGGTTCAGTTTTGGATCAGTTGAGAGGAAGAGGAGGGGAGGAGGTCTTTTCATAATGAAGGCAGCCAGCCAACGTCAGTAACTGAGAACACTCACACACCTCTGCAGCGCTAGCGCCAGGCCCTCTGGGCCCATAAGCACTCTTTGAGCTACAACAGGATGGAGCCTCTATTATGGCCACACAAACAGAACGAAGCCTTATGAACTTTGCACAAATGCTTAGTGCTCCGGGGCCGGACAGCTCTGGAAGCTGGTTGAGATGGGTAGGTACCGAGGAGAGCTGCCAGTTCCGAAAGGCTTAGTGTTTATGCACTCGGGCCAGACAAGCCTTACATTGTCCTGGGCACTGCCCCGGGAATGCCTCTTCCTCTTTCTGTCCTCCGCTCATTTATGCTCTCAGGCCTGTTGATTCACTGTTTAGGACATGACTTACAGAGACAAGAAGACAAACTTTTATTCACACCTTGAACTAACTGTTGTGAGCAGTAAAGTGTAAAAACTGAAGTCTCATCATTTTCATCTTTCCTGCTTTCACTATGCTTCATCAGTTGTCTCACAGTGTCTCATCAAATGTAGCAATTCTGGTTGAAATGAGAAAATCCTCTGTGCTCTCACAGAGAAAAAAATTACAATCAACTTAATTTACGACACATCTCTTATCGCCATAAAGCAGAAATCACAAAATGTTTATCTGGCCAGTGCAAGATGAATGTCTGCTATCAAGAAAGCACTCTCTTGACCTGCTGACATCACAGGTAAAAGAAGCTGAATGTAAAAGTACAAACACCAAACGTGTTTGAAAATGAAACCGCGCTGCTCAGCCCCCACTCTGACAGCAGAGAAACACAAATGTACGTGGATGCCTGCTGTTCATGGGCCCACTGAGACCTGTGGCCATGTGTTTCCAAAGCAACGTGTCATATAAAATCTCCTTCAACCTGCGAGGATAAGATAAATGTTGTAGCTTAGATGGGAGTCATAAAAATGAGCTTCGGTAGAGCCATCACTATTCCTGAAGGACAACCACACTGCTGAGAAAGCATGAAGACTAACTTACACTTTTCTACTTATTTGGCAAATATTCTGCTTTCACGCAGTGTGAGGCTTTTAATTGAACTTTGGGCTGACAGCCCATTTCACACACAAAAAAAAAAGTCATCTGTTAGTCAGTCTGTCAAAAACGGTCAATAAGCCTCTGACCTGGCACAGACAAAAGCAGGCCAACCTGCCTTTGGCTGATACCAGCTGCTTTATACAACGCACTGTAAATCAATATCACAACCAATGCATTTCTTTCAATAGTTGCCTTTATGGTTGCCATGGTAACAGGAGTCCCATCTTCATAGTTATAATTCAGGTATCAAGTTTTTCTGATTTAGTCCACCGTGTACTGCAGAGCATGTTTCTGCATTTATCTCAGCTCACAGTTCTGAAAGGTCACCAGAAAAAAGCTGCAACACTGTCTGAACTCTGCGCGAACTTGTGATCTACTGAAAGTAGTACAAGTTTATGACCTGTTACTGCAAATTAAAAGCAGACAATATTCCAGCAATGAGATTTCACACGTTAAGATGCAATTATCTATTATCTGTGACACTTTCTCAGTCACCTCAATTATACCCAGATCTGCGCTGAAAGGCAGTTTATTAAATGTGGAACACTAAAGCGACACACATCAGACGGCAAATATCTCAGGCACGACTGTGGGTATTCAAGGATTTAGCTTAGCTACACTAAATGTTTACAGTTGTAGCTTATGTAGTGCCTGCAAGCAGTTCTTAATTGGTTTAAGGTGTTTCAAGTTAAATGAACCAGTGCCCTTGAGGGCGACTGGGAAGGCAGAGCTGACAGGAGTGCTGTGAGGACAGGAGACAGGCTCTACCAGACTGTCATTTTGCTCTCTGTCAGACTGCCGGCTATCAGAGAACCACAGATGGTAAACTCAGCAATCATGGCTGCAGTCAGGGGATCTCTACTCCTGATTAGCTCACCTACTGAACACAACACCGTCTGGTCCATTTCTGGCTACACAACACCAACGGCAAGCAACAGCACCAATTTTACACACAGAGAATGTTATCTCTTTTTCAAACTGTGCACAAAATCAAGTGTTTATATACTTGGTTTAATTAGAGCATTATTAAGACAATATCATAAGGAAAATCATGTACTGACAGAACTGATATTATATATTTAATTAAGTAAGTCCAATTTTTTAAAATGCTGAACTTTGTTTGTAAATGAAATGATTAATTAAACCACAGTAACAGGAAATAGCAGAGCAAAATCAGGACAAAAGAAGGCTGTCTTTTAAAATTTCGTATCATTTCTCCAGTTCAGATGAAGAGTCAACTAAGAGCTCGGTTTAATCACGTTTCTGCTGAGAATGAATGAGCTTTTTCTCAGGTCACTTACAACAATGGAAAAGGTCTCTGCTCCACAACTATTAAGAGAGTGTACACAGCTGACAGAGAATACAGAGGCAAACATACCACTGGAAATGGAGTAATTAAGATAAAGGCAGTGTCTCTCTGTGAAATGTGTAGTCATGGTAACCAGGCTAGACTCTGCTTTGAGATACGCTGTGGACACACAGCTTACAAATGGTTAGAGATCAGCATGCACGCATTGGCATGCATACAGACATGCACATATGCTGAGACATGCTCAATCAAGTGCACAATCAAGTCCTTTTCAGAGAAGGCAGCTCAGCTGTAATTGAATGGAAAGTTCCTGCAGACATGACGTTCAGAAGATCTTCTTAAACAGAAGCCCACCTGTCTGCAAAAAAAAAAAATGTCCACCAGGGAATACAATACAATGACAATGTCTTCAGCTTAATACACGTATTAATCAATTAATCTCCTCCAACAGGTTTTTTTCCACATATAGCATTATCACAAGGAAAAGCTGGAGAAGTGATTTAGCCACAGACCTACTGAAAATAAGCACCAAGGATCTAATAGCCTTTAAAGGAGTGTCCTGCTGGCCTCCTCACCTCGGGGTCAGCGCCACTGAGGCAGATCAGCCTGTCCCCCAACACAGCTAATCCTGCAGTGGAAAACATCAGTGGGCTACGTCTCACATGGATGCACAGCAAGAGATGAGGAGGCAGGACCAATGTTTGAGACAAATTAAAGATGTGTGTGTGCGAGTATGTGTGTGTGTCTAGGATTGCCAAGGCCTTGTCTCTCTCTGTGTGTTTTTGGATAGACAGGCTGCACAATAGGCTGGCTGCACAACTTTTCAAGCTCCATCCTCATGGCCATTCACTGAGCACATGAAAAGACCATTTCACTGTGTGTGTGGGCTTACAATATGGCCTCAGTGTTACTCTGCCTCAGCAACAGCAGGAAAATCTGTGATTCCTCCAATATTTACCTTAAAATATTTCAGTCCAGATTTTTCAGCCGTCTTCTCAGGGCAGAGAGCAGGAGATGCATGGGTGGGAAACCAGCTGCCCATAGTTCTTAAAGCTGCTCTTGAAAACCAATTAGCCAGCGTCAGGTGAAACAGCCCAAAGGCACAATTCTAAACAAGGTACTACTGAAACAGGAACCGTATCCCTTCTGGCCTCACTTGATTGATTGTATTTGTCAGTCTCTTGTTATATACTTTATGTTACATACATTCCATAAAATGTAGCACAGGGTACTTGCGACTCAAGAAGTAATAACATATTACACTTAAATTCAATATAAATCATTCTGTTTGTCTGGAGGGGCCTGTTGAGAAAGTGCAAGAACCTGACATGTTCCTACAACCCAAAGCATAGACTGAGCAGCTTAATAAATAACATGTTACCTGAGAAATAAGTCTGTGCATAAAGCAGCACCTGCTGAGTCTGGGAAAAAGGCACTCTCAGTGTAATACGAAATGGCTAATAAAAATGACCCAAAGTTACAATTTATGGGTCCCGCAGTTAAAATAGCATGAGATCCAGACCAGAACACCTTGGTCCGAAAACACTTTCAGCTCATGAGAGCAGCCAGAAGCAGATATAATTAATAGTATATTTTAGATAGCTATCTTATTTACTAATTTAAAATCAATGTGTACCCTGATCATAAAAACTGAACCTTGTGCAGCTCAATATAATCTGATTTCAAGTCACACCTCGAGGAGAAAGTTCATTTCTGACTGAGATCAGTTTCAGACTTAACGTGATGCCTTTACTTGAAACAAAAACATACAGTAAAACGTTATGGGGTTTTATGACTGTAAAATAATTTGCACATTTATTTTGGAGGTTTATAATGTCTTGGGATGTCACTGCCAAGTACATTTCCTGTTAATTCACAAGATCAAACATTTTGGTTTTACAAAAAATGTAGATTTTTTTGACACAAATGTTACACGCTAGATCTTTAATATGGTCTTTTCACCACCAGCATTCAGAGGTCCTGCCACATGTTATACATTAGCAAAGGGCAAAAAAATGGAATTTCATTTCAAAGTACATTTTCATTGCGTAGTTGGCAGTCACGGCTAAAACCAGCTGATGTGTACAGTATGAGTCACACTATACTTTCCAAACAATCCATTATTGTTTTCTACAGATGAAAGCTCTTTGTGAGAACTCGGTTTTCCCTTTGATTTAAACTGGGATGGACCATTTTAAACCCCAAGAACTGCCAGAGTCCCAACTGCCTCGTCTCTAAAAGTTATGCTGTGAAAACAGCAGGTATGCAATGTTGCAGCACTTTTCTTTTTTCTTTTTTACTTATCTACGATCTCAGCCATTAACACAGACATATACAGTGCTTCTTAATGCATATCCATGATATGATACATCTTGAATATGAATTTACACATATATAATATATATGATATGCATACACACACACACACACACACACGTTGGAGTAGCAGGAATGATCTCATCTTCTTATAATTTGGGTTGACTACAATAGAGTACTCAGAGAAACAAGGTTTAACTGTATTTTTTCCATTTTCATTTTAAAAATGATCAAGAACAAGAGAGCACATACATTAGCTAATGGAATCTTATTTCATCATTCTAGTTTTACACTCCATTTCCTCTCCACCTTTACTCGAGGTCCAGAAATCAGTGGGGGGAAGAGGAACAAGGGAAATATCAAATGTGAAAAGTGTTTAATTAGCAGGTCTTTCTGCACTGCTGAATTTTGAGTTAGTTTTTTTTTTTTTTTTTTTTCTCGAGAGGAGAAAAGCATGAAGTGCTGCAGATGTCCGAAACTTCTGTTTCTTCTTCTTCTTTAATTGGTTCTTCAGCCAGACACTGATTAGCATATTATCTACACTGTGCTACGGCAGCTTTCAGAGCCTTTTGCATACAGGTCACGTGACTGATCACGCACACGTACTTTGGAGTTAAATTTCGTGCCTGCAACGCAAAATATGTAACCGCATGACAACGGGTGAATGCTGAAATACTTCCTCAACATCAAACTACTATGACAGATATGGAAGAGCTCATTACATCAAGACTTTGAGGCTCTTGATGTCTCTGAAAGCTGCTGCCACTTGAAAGACTACAAGAACAAACGAAACAAATGTCTGATTCAAACTGTAACACAAGCCACACCCAGAAAGTTATCTTTTCACTACTTGAAAGCACAGATGAGGCATTATAAATCCAGTGAAAGGGACTGAGGGACTTTTGGAGTTTGTGCTTTTGTCAGGCTAACATCAAAAGCTGTGCATGTAGACAGAATGTTGCTTTGAGTCCTGCAAGTGAGTGTAGATCATCTGTTTGCTGCACTTAAAGTTACACAGAAGAGAAGGCACCTGCTGTACTGTTGTTTCTCCTCCCACATCTATTGTAAAAAATAAAAATGTTATTTCTGTCATGATACAAAAGCAAAGACGCTTGTGAATTTTGTCAGTAGAAATCATTTTGTCTACAAAAAATTAAGAGTTTGTTTTAAGATCCAGAAATAAAGAAACTTCTTTTTTTGTATCATATCACAATCACATTTTCAGCAATAATAATTTTATAATCACTTTTTTTTACGAAAACTGCGCAGCCCAAGAGAGCACTAAGTAAAATCTAAGACAAGACCAATGCTGCCCTTTGGATTTTTCTCTTTAATGTTACAATTATAACTATACGAGCTTTTCCACACATTTGCTATTTGGACAGTGATGTGATTCATAGGAGACAGTTGAAACAATCTCTGCAGGCCAATCAATACTATTTTGCCATGCATGACCTGACCTTGTTTGCACTTTAGTGTGCTCCATTTACCAAACATTCAGTCTATGCAGAAATAGTACACAGAACATGAATTTTGATTTGATTTCTAAAGTGGGTTCAGCTCTACAAGGTTGAGAAAAAGCAACAGTAAAACGCTCAACATTTCAAAATGAGCAAAGACAGACCACATCCGCGTATCCAGAGGCATGAAGTTGTTAAGCTGGAGGGAAACTGGCTTCAGGTTGTGAGTGAATGCTGACATGCAGATGGAACAGCAATGGTCTGCTCTTAGTGTAATCTAATTACATTTACTTATTCATAGAATGGAACGTACAAGACAAGACAGGATAAGGACATGGAAATAAGTCTTTCCTGCTCATCCTGTCTGTGTCTGTAGACTCTGTGGTGTATTATGAGCATGCATGCTGCTGCTGAAACTGGGGCGATAGACGGACCTTAGTGCTGTGGTTTGGCATACACCCTGGTAACAGATAATGAGGTTGCAGTGACTGGACAGGCAGCGTTTTAACTCAACAACATGCTAACAGCAAACCGTCTTGCTTTTAACTATGTTGAAAGATAAAAGCACTGTTGGTGATTAGCTTGTGAAAAATGAGCGAACACTAAACCAAACAGCCGAGCAATGACAGCAGCGATGATTCAGCATGACGATGACAAACTGACTACAAACAGTATGAAATAGTATATAGCAGTCCTTTGGGTCATGGCAGTACACACACATTAGATTAAAAGGTTTGCCTTCATTTTTAACATCGACAGGCACAAGAACAGATTTACCAAAACTGAACTTAGCAAACTGCATTCATGTGAAGTGTCAGTGCTGTTAAGACTGACATTGTTCACGTTGTTTCCATCCAAACCCGAAACGTATGTAAGAGTTGTACTGGTTTTGAGGTTCCACACTACTTTCTCAGCAGTTCAACAATGTCAGTCCAGTTTTTGTGCTGTAAATAGGTCTGTTTGAAACTGCATGCTTTGGATGATAACATGACATATCGGAAATGGATTTAAGAGCTGACAGATAAGCTTGTTCGCTATTCTTGTATAATCATTCAAACTGATCAATACAGCATCCAAAGTTTGGCTCATCAATTCAATAAGAGCCTAAAAGCTGGAACCTAGCTACACAAACTGCCTTCCAACGTCCATACAGATAAGGAGAAATAACTTCCCCAAGCAGTCACTAAACCAGGTCTCTTCTTTTATCTTCATTTATTTGATTACAGAAAGTTTCCACAAAGCTTTTCTTGCAATGATTTTCATATGGAGCCACACAGTTACTGGAATTAAACACAACCCACTGCGATGGCCAATCATTTTGTCAGTTTATCACTCACTTTACTGTCTGGTTTTCTTCCATTAAACCAGTGAACATCCATGATAACAGAGTTGTGTCGGGTTACAGTAAAAAAGGTGACTTAATTTCAAATGTCAGGGTTCATTCAGTCTCCAGTCATACAGTATTCCTCATGTTCTCTCATGTTTTTCAGTATGTTTAGTTTTCTTTATGCTCTCCTCAGCCACAGTCACTATTAGGGGTGGACTATCCATGTCGTGACATGGGAACCCTTATGAAAGTGTTAAGGAATTAGCATTTTGGACGCTACTGAATAGAGGCATTTGTTCCTCTTCCTGTGCCTCCCTAAAAGACTCTATTAAAGGGAGATTTAGGAATTGCTCTGTTTTGGACATGCTGAAATGGGGGGAGCATGGGGAGAACATTTGACAGTACATTTTCCAAGAAAGCATCTCATCTTTATTTGATGATTATGCAACATACTTGTTTGTAATTATTGATGTGGACAGCTCTAAAGACGTATTAAATTTATTTGCATTTTTGCCAGTAGCCTGCAAATGCTGACAGCAGTTAGCTCTCAGCTCAGTCCCCAGCCAGGCTAATGTTCGCTGCATGCAATCCTGCATTATGAGGAGAACTTTAGCCCCAAACTGAAACTTTTTTTAAAGGCACAAGGATAAAATTCAAAGGGCATACTTTAATTTGAACTATAACTCAATTATCCACATTTCTCCCATTTTACGACAATACTGACAAATGTTTTGGTAAATAGACACCAAACAGAATAAGAGACAGCACAATCATTCAATTTTTTTAACAGCTCTATTTCCCTTGAACTTGGTCAATAGCAATTCTACCTTTGCGATAACATAAGCTGCATTGAATTTTGTGATCGTTTCAGGCTGGATGCTGGTTTCCTGCTTACAAAACTGCTCTGAGGGGCGTTGCCATTTATTACTGTGTACATCCCAACATATTTATGTTTCAGGCAACTCTCATGTTTGACAGGGTATCATGTTTGAACTGATATGAACTACGCACCATCTATTACAGACATCCACTTACCCCTTCATATGTCACCACAGGCTTATTCATTTTAAAGCTTTTTTTTTCACCTGACATCCATATTAAGCCTCAGAATTCAGCCCTTGTGCTGCAGATGGACAGGGACTTAAACACTTCTAATGACTGCATAGTTGCACAGATACGCTTCATTGCTTGATCTTCTGAACTACGGCATTTCCTTCCCAGATTTATCAGAACTGTATCATTACTGGAAGAGAGTACAGACCAGTGGGTGGCAGAAATACACCTTTCAGCTGGATGTTAACCACCAAGAGATGATGGAGATAAAACAGATGGGTCCCAACAACAGACAGAAGAGCAAGTATTTAATAACATTGCAACAAATACTTAGGAGAGAACAGAAAGGCTATCGCCAACAAAGTTTCCAGCCTGTTTGTCACATGTATTTCCTACTTGACATTCTTTCCTGCGTGTATTTTGGAACGCAGATGTTGTACATGGTTTCTCGAAGTTTTACCAGGGACAACATCA
>JBAMYA010046966.1:0-35329 GCA_037176975.1 Arrhamphus sclerolepis | reverse complement strand
CCCCCTTTCCCCCCTTTGTTCCTTTGTGTGTTTTTTTTTTTTTTTTCTTTCTCTCCTTCGTTCCTCCCCCCCCCCCCAAACACTGCTATCTTCTGAACTCCGTGAAAAGACATGTTTGAATGCAACGCTTCAATCCACGTGATTTTCACTGAAACTATTTTTTCCAGTAACACATGATTGGCGAACAGGACTGTCGGTTTATAAAATATCATCTCATTCATTGGTTTATTTGCCTATCAATCAAAGTATAATAGTTTAATTGGTCCGAATCATCTTTGAGAGGCGTACAGCCATGCCCTTTAACCATCAAGGCGTTACATCTGCCCAATCACACTTTTTTGAGTCATCTCATTGGCTATATGTGTTGTCAATCACATCAATCCTACCAGCGATTGGCTGCTTTCTCAGAAGTGGGCTGCGACCTTCTGGAAAAAGCGTTTCCTCGTCCGTCGTCCTGCGAGGGGCAAAAAGAAGGACCGATATATTGTCTGGAGAGTAAATGGATATCTGTTTAAGAGCTAATCTCGCTCCATAGGTTACTCTGTAGGTGTTATCCACATCTAAAGTGGCCGCGGTACCTTGATGATAAAGCCATAGGCCGTTTCCCGTTAGTGTTTGTTTATCGTGGCTGTCTGACTGCAGACTCCAAACACACCGCCTCTGTGGCGATGACTACGGATTTACTTTCTGATTTAGACAGCCGATTCTTCGCCGATAACCTCCTGACGAGCGAAGACTGGGGTTAGTAAATGTTTGATTCATCTATAGTTGGATAGAAACAGTATGAACCCGTAAAGTAGGCCGAGTGTGAAGTATGTGTGGATGGATGTTGCAGAGGAGAAGCTACCAGGGGCGTCAAAGCATCTCCAGCTGATAGTTGTTGTTTTGTCTTTTTTATCCAGACTTCCTATTTCAGGTTATAGATATTTTATTTGACATTTCTATGTTAAGATTATGGGCCAGATGCATATTCATCATGGTGGCAGCGTGGTGGACGTGCTTCCTGAAGCTGCACACCCGGACATGCCTGTTTATCAGCAGCGCCGAGGGTGGAAACGTGATTGCATATTTTATATAACCTCACACCCCCATCTATTTGTTCCTCTTTATGATTCCCGCTTTTAATGGCACGATTTTAGATGAAACTTGTGTCCTCTTGTCTGGGATTGGAAAATGGTCTCTAGCCGGTGTGATTTCTGTTTCTGTCCTTACATGGGGGGTTGAATACTTCCTCGGTCATTCTGAAACCAAACGGCACCGAAAAGGGTTTATCTTCCAAAACAAATATCTGTTACAGCCAGAATGAAACTGATCAACATGATGAAAATTCAAAATCTTCAATGCAACAGATGGTGCTTTTCTAAAGGCTCAAATGATGGCAGTAGTTTGGAGCAGGTTTAAAAACAGGACACAAATCATGTGATACTATAAATATATGTATGTGTGTGTATCTCTCTCTCTCTCTCTCTCTGTTTCTCTTTGAATATATATGAAATTAGGGCATTGTGACCTAAAATCAATATTGTGATTAATTTAACAAGTTACCTCAGTTATGATTAATGGTCAGGTTTTTTTTTAATTGTTTCATTTTTTTGCCCTCATCAATCACTGACAAGGTTTTTGCTGCAAATGTTTACAACTATTAAAACTTCTGTTTTTCAGATACAAAAAAGTACAGAGATTTAATTTTGAAAGGAGTGAAAGGCAGCACAGACAGTTGAACTATATGTGGTCATTTAATAAATATTTCAAACAATAGAAATAGTTGTCATGAGCAAGATTAAATATATATGTGTGTATATATATTTGTCTCAAAGTGACTTTTCCTTCACTGTTTATTTTCAGCTTTAGATGTTGCTCATCCACCAAATACATTTTCTTTCTTGTCCTTCCGCGGTTTGTTTTTAGTTTAATTTGACAGTCAAATAGTGGGATTAGTGACGTTTGTCACTGAGTGCGACTGTAGGGTGAAAGGTGCTTTTCCTGCTTGTTGCATATTGAAGAACTTGAACCCGGTGAACCAGATGTTCCCAACGTTCAGCTTTTGTGCTCATAACATTAAGTTACATGTGTCAAACTGGAGGCCCGCGGGCCGAATCCGGCCCAGAACTTCATTCTACCCGCTTGCAAGAGCGTGGAAACAGTCATGGACTTCTAACTGGAACATTTCTGAGGAACCTTAAATGCAACTGACAAAACGAGAGGAAAGCAGTTCATTTGAAGAAAGTTGCTTATTTTTTTCAAAACTTTTTATTTTTGTGAAGAAAAAAAACTATTTTTTTTAAATCACAAAATTTGTGATTTTTAGGACAAAAAGTTAAAATTTATGGCAAAATGTTGCAAAAAGTTTACATCTTCCTACAAAAAACCCAACATTTTAAAAAGTCAAAATGCAGTTTTATAACAGAATTAGCTTCTTCCTTTTTTAACGAAAAATTAAAAAATTTCCTTTGATTTTTACAAGACACGGGAAAAAAAGATCTTCGTATAAAAGTCTCATTTTTTATGATGAAGGTTGGGATATTTGTGACATTTGATATTTCACTTTTTGATGTAAAAAGAAGTCACTTATTTTTGTGAAATTCGAGATAAGTAAAGAATAACTGGCCCTTTAACGGTAACCACGGTGATGATGTGGCCCGGGATGACTCCTCCATGATGCAAACATAACTATTTGGACTTTTTTTTTATTTAAAGAAGTCTTAAATAGTGAAAGCCAAACGTGGACATTGTTCTGTGCTGAGCTGTTGCAGGGTTCTCAGCTCGTATGGCGTCTTTGACATTCATTAACTCTCTTTTTCTAACTAGTTAACTAACTTTACAGCAGGAAATGTGGTGATCATTGTAACAAACACTATCGACCCCTGTTTTCATGGAGCTCCAAGGTAAACAGACAGATGAGTGGTGACAGTAGCAGCACTCACACGTTGCTGCTTTAGCTTCAGCTGGCTGTTAGCAGTCTTCATGGACATTATTCAGTCAGACGCCGTGTTCAGGCACATGTGTCCAGGAATTATAACCCGTTTCTATGACATTCCTGCTCTCTTCCACAGCACATGGACTCGATAAAGAGCTCCAGTTTCCCATTTGTTTCAGTTTCAAAGTCCAGAGTGCGGCTCATGAAACCATCCAAGACACGATGGAGGAAGTGCAGGTTCAGAACAGCTTTTTGTTGTTTTCTAAGAAATAAATGCAGAAGTGAGTTTGTACAATCAGCAGCGTTCTTCTGTGACTGTTTCATATCTTTAACCCGTATGTTCTGAGGCGATGCGTTTAATTTTATCACATTATGCAGATGGTGTAACAACATTCAACTTGTTTGATTTATTTTTTATTTTTTCACTGGGTTGTTTTTCATCGTTGCTCAACTTAAAGCTGCCTGTTGGTTAAATTTAGTTTTGGAGGTGTTGCATGATTCTGGCATCGTTGTCGAGGAACCTGGTTCAGTAGATTTATTTATATTTGAATTCTGTCCCTTTGTTTGTTTGTTTTTTAAGTTCTAATGCACTCATCCACATCATCACCATGGTTACCGTTAAAGGGCTGGTTATTCTTTACTTTCTCGCTAGCTATATGCTGTCAAATTTTCCATAAAAATTGACTCATTTTGCTGGATTCAGTTGTTTAAAAAAAAGTCCCAAAA
Source organism: Arrhamphus sclerolepis (assembly GCA_037176975.1). Taxonomy (NCBI): domain Eukaryota; kingdom Metazoa; phylum Chordata; class Actinopteri; order Beloniformes; family Hemiramphidae; genus Arrhamphus; species Arrhamphus sclerolepis. Next base: position 31,686 of record JBAMYA010046966.1, on the reverse strand, counting down.
TCTCAATTTTCTCAAAGTTTGTGACTTATATGATTCAGGCTTTTGTAACTAAAATCTCATCTCATGTCATAAAAACAAACAAAAAAAAACTGTTGTAACAACTGTTTGATATAAAATATTGAATCATTCAGTATCATCTTTTTTCATGAAGTGAAATTTTGTCACAAAAATCGCAGCCTTTATCATAAAATTGAGATTCTTGTTCCGCAATCACAATTTGTTCCTGTAAAATCACAAATTACTTTTTTGTAAAAGAGGTAATTTTGTTGTAAAATTGCAAATTTTGCCAGACTTTTTTCCCCCAACAACCAATACTTATTTTTTTTTTTCACATACTGTGACTTTTCTAACTTTAAAAAAATATAATTTTTGTTACAAAATATCAACTTTTTGCAACTTTTTTTAAACATAAAATTACATGTTGAAAAATTGTAAATTTTCTATAATTTCAGCTTTTTTGTTTTGAGTTTTGACAAAAATGAGCAACATTTTGTTGTAAAATCTTTTTCAAACATTTACTAAATCCTGATTTTATTTTATTTTATTTATTTTTTTGACATAAACAGCAGCTCTGCACCGCAGTTTTTCCACTTTTGATGTCAGAACTGAATCAAACAGCCGTTCATGTTGAATTTCCTCAGAAATGTTCTAGTTCGACGTTTGTAATTATTTGCCCCAAATAAAAGTGGTGGGCCGGATTTGGCCCGCAGGCCTGCAATTTTATAACAAAATTTGCTCTTTTTTTAAAAATTATAATTAAGTTTGTAATTTTACAGGGGGAAAAAAATAGTACATAAAGTCTCAGTTTTATAATAAAGATTGTAATTTTTGTGATATTTTATGACAAAAATCAACTTCTCTATGAAAAAAATGATATTGTGAAATTTGGCATTTTACAATTTCTTTAATGAAAAAAGTCTTTGATTATTGCAGAAAAAAGTTAGATTTTTAGTGCAAAAGCCTGAATTTTATCATACATTGAAATTTAAAAAAAATTATTTATTTATATTTATGAGTCCAGGAACAAGCAGGAAATTTAATAACCGTCCCTTTAACGCTGATGATGTGGCCTGAGATGAAATCCAGCTGGACCCCCCTGGTGAACAGGGTGGTGGTCGATTTTAAATTCAATTTAAAAGAAGAACAAGACTCAAGAACTGTGATTATCCGTCTGATGTTGAGGGGACAGAGACGGTAAACCAGCTCAGGAATCTTTACTTCTTTCTCCTGTTCCATAAACTGTCTGAAAATCGCTGTCGGCCCTGGTTCTGATCCGCTTCTGAGGGGTCCTTAAGCCTGATGCTTCCTTCCCAGATGGGATGTGTTGGTCTTTGCCGTCTGCTCACGTGTCTCCACCCTGTCCCTCCTGCAGATGCCTGCCTGTACCAGTGTGAGAGCATGGAGGAGGGCGAGGACGGCGAGTTCGGCCGCGGGCTGAAATACGACGCATCGGTACGGACACAAAAGACGCCGTCTGTGCTCGCAGCTCTGGTTTCTGTGATGGGAGTGTAACTGACACCCAGTACGGCTTTCAGCACCCACACTTTCACACAGTCTGCAGGAAAATTCACCCAGAAACTGTGACGCTTGTGTAACTGCAGGTGAGGCGCTTTCAGCTGCTGCCACGACCACCTTTTAATCCAAGATGGCCGACATCGCACAGCGTGAATCAAACAAGAACACATTAAGGAAAATGATTACTGTCCCTTTTAAAGTGGCTTCAGACCAGCAGCGGTTGCAGGTTCAACCCCCGACCTGCACCCCTTTACTCTCTCTGCCCTGGTTTCCAGTCTGCACACTGTCAATAAACAGCACTAGAGTAAAAAAGAAGGAGAAAATATAAATCTAATGGGTCAAAGCGTCTTCTGCCTGTGTGTCAGTGAACACGATCACAGAAACACGTTTGATCTTCCTCCGGTTGTTGTTGTTCCAGTGATACTGACTCCTCTTCCTCTTCCCTCCCTCCTCTTGCAGTTTGACAATGACCTTGTGCTCACCCTCGATCCTGACAACCGCACATCGCCATGGCGACACCTCGACGATAACCTCCTGGCAGGTACAGACCAGCCGTCACGCCGTGGCGCTCACCTTGGAGTGCTCAGACACGCCGGTCAGCGTTTTAGTTTCACGCTTCAGAGGTCTCTGAAACATGAGATGCCTGGACTGAACATGAGGTTCCTGATAAGCAGTAAACAGTTCACATCTTTCTGACCTGCCGCTTCCAGCTGAAGACATGAGTCTTTAAAACCGTACCGTTTCTTTAAGAGCAGACCAGCTGCACATCACCTCATGGTAGTTGTTGCTGTTTTCTTGTCTTTTTTGGTACGTGGCAACAAAAGAACAGAGACATGAAGACGGATAATAGATTACTGGAGATCACTTTGATTGAATTTGTGTCACGATCTTTTAAAGTGGATGATTGTCAAACCTTTTGTGTTTTTTTTTCCTTCTGACATGCTCTCTGAAGCTGTTCACACTGGCGGAGCCAGAACAGCTAAAACTTTGCTAACCTCCTTCTGCTCTTCTGCCTCCTCCTGAGTGAACATCTCTCCGTTATAATCACTTCACTCGTTTTCTGAAATGATTTGAGTGAGATGTTTTGTCAATCAGGATAAACATGATCAATGACAACATTATGTGTCATCGTGGGTGCTATTACAGTAGTTATTCCTCCTCCTTCAGAAAGCACAGAAACGTAGACAACAGAAGCGGGTTGTTGCTATGGCAACTGCATCCTCATCTTTGTTTCTCTGTTTGTTTGTCTGTTTTTGTGTTTTTTAGGAGAAGCGCCTGTAATAAAAAATGAAATGACAATAACGGAGCCATTACCTGTGGAAATGTGTAAGTTTATATTAAATGTCACTTATTTGTGGGGGGTATTTGTACTTCTTTTTTTTTTTTTTTAATGGTGGGTTGGTTGGTTTGTGTCCAGTGTTCCAGATAAAAGCAGAGCCTCCCTCCCCTGCCTCGTCTCTGGAGTCTGAATGTTCGGCGTCATCGCCCGACCCGCAGGTGTGTTTGACTCTGAGCTGTAGCGGTCAGAACACGAGCCCATCAGAGGGAAAGATGGACAACCTCGTACTGACACGTGGATGAATGGAGGAAACAGGAAAACGAAAATGAACACGCCACCGTGTCTCTGTCCTCTCTCCCACGCAGATCACAGTTAAAGGTGAGAACCCTCCGACTCCCCCATACATGTACGGAGATGTGCTGTCCCCTCCGCTGGGAGCGATGGAGGTAACCGTGGCAACGACGGCGTTACCCCAATCGCAGACCCAGATCCCGGCAGCAACACAGACACAGCTAACATCTGTCCCTGCAGTCATGAGTGGACTCCAGACAACAGCTGCAGGTACTTCTTTTCTCTTTTTTTAACCTCCAGGAATCTTTATGCAAGTCAGAGGTTCTTTGTCGAAAAATAAAAATCCCTTTAATGGCCTTTAATGTTTGCGCATGCACACGGTCTTATGTGAAGTTTTATTCAGAGTCTCTTTGCTACCACACTCGTCTGTCATGAGCCTGAAGGGAAAGCTCCCAGTTTACCAGTCGACCTGCATTCCAGCCAGTGACCCCACGGCGCCCCCTAGAAACAGAGCAGGGATCAGCGTTTTCGTGTGGGGACTCCCCTGAACTTAGAACAGATGTGTTCATCCTTCCCTGCATCTCCAGTCTGGCTGCCAGTTTTCATCCTTCCGATCAGCAGCTAACTACGTCGCCCGCTTCAGTTGGACTCGTGGAGGGGCTCTCGTCTGTCGAGACGCTGAACCCCAAGGTGATTAGAGGAAGTACTTTTAAGACCATGAGCTTTCACACTGGCAGGGCTGCGTGCTGGTTCCGGTTCCTGAACGTAATTTTGGACCGGGCAGCGCATTCAGACCAAAAAAAATAACAGGTTCGGAACCTGAAAAGTTGGTTTGCAAGAGAACCGAGAAGAACCGGTTCACCCCTGCAAACTGTGACATCACCAGTGGGCGTGTACCACGACATGTGTAATTTAAAAAAAAAAAAAAAAGTGGTCCGCAGAGGAATCCAAATGTTTGGTGGCCAACTGGGCATCATCCGAGTTCCAAACAAAGCTGGAAACAAACACAAGGAAAAGTAGATGCTGAACTGGTGGAGGAGACGACCGAGACTGGTTCACCTGCTGCCTGATCAGATTATTGATAAACTCCAAAACTCCAGGAAGACTAGAGAGACAGCAGAAAAGAGCTGGACGTGGGGATCCAGACCCGTCAAAATCACTGTTGGACAGCGTGATGGTCAGAGAACACGGTCTGGTTTGCCAGCAAGCACCGAGGTTCTCAGACTCCAGAACAGAACCGGAGCCAGACCAGAACCGTGTCTGTCTGAAAGCCCTATATGAGCCTCTTGATGCTCCATCATGCTGGAAAACGCAGAGAGAGAATGGTTCAGGTCAGTTTTCTTTTGGATTGTTGGCAGAAGCTGCTCTTGGAGGACGTTTTTACCAAACTCTGTTACCACCAGTCCCAGACCCAGTCCTGTAGATGCTTCCCTTTACTCTGTGGATAATTCCTTTTCCAGACTTCCCAAACAGCTTTGTCTTCTCTAGTTTTCACTGGTGGAAACCGTCCTGGCACATTCCTGAGGTTTTGGGTTGTTTTGTTTTGGTTTCAGCTGACTTGAACGTAACAAAAAAGACCTTGGTGCTGCAGTTATGAGCTCTGCTGGTCACGTTGTCCGAATGACCGGAATTCAGCTGAAATTGAGTTTTTGTTATTAAGTGGATTTTCATGCCAGTGACGCTCAAACAATATAAATAAATAAACACATTAGTTAAGGTTCCGCAACCTTCTAGAGATGATGTGAATCACCACCACGGAGACTCGAGCTGCACAAATAAAATCTGCATTCGCAGCTTTTGTTCTGTTTCTCTAGTACGTCTGTGTGGATTCGAGATGAAATTCCTCCATAATTCATAATAATCAGGAGCTACACTGAGAGATCCTGCTGCTCCTCAAGCCAACTTTATTTAGATTAGATAGAACTTAAGCTCTTGGGAGGTTCCCTCAGGGAAATTAGGGTTCCAGCAGCACAGGAGATGCATCATATGCTGTAGGTAGTGATATTAAATTAAAAGATAGAAGAGTAATTAAAAAGCAGTCGTGGAATAAAATGAAAACACCCAGCTTTGACACGTGTCCACCAAGTGTTGTAATGTTATTGCACATTGATGGCAAGACTTCATTCTTAGTTCTCCTGCCCATTGTCATCATCTTCACCCCCCCCACCTCCTCCCCCTCCTGGCAGGTCCATGAAACAACTCATTTGTTTTCTTGCAATGTAAATGAAGTAAGAACTTATTTGGTTTGCGTGCATGTGACTGAGTGCTGCCCACAGCTGCTGCTCCTTTAGTATGAAGAGTTCCATCGGAGCAGAACTACTGAGAAGGTCCCACGTCGTCTAAAACAGAAAACGGACCGTTATCCTGCTGGATCGTTCAGCGCTGAAAGCTGCTAACACCATCTTTCTTACAGTCCTGCCGAGCTCAGCGGCGTTAAAGGCCAGCACCATCCTGAGCACCAAACCTCCGATCCAGCCCAGACCCGTGTGCGTCACTACCCTCCCTGTAACCCAGAACCCCACGACGTCCAAGACGCTCATACTGCAGGGCCTCCCCTCCGTGGACCAGACCAGACCTGGTAGGAGAAAACGCTCCTGTTTGTTCCATTTTGCATAAAAAATGACTCTAAGTTTCTTAAAAATATCCTGCGTGACCTGAGAGACCTTAGAGGGTTTTCATTGGCCCATAATGCAGTTACCAGCAGGCCTCAGAGGAACCAAACACACCTTAGAACTGGTTCTGCCTTCATCCCAGAACTGGACCAACTCTGAGTTTCTGCTAGAATTTCATGAACGTGGCCTGATTAGAATGACTGCACGTGAATTATGGGAAGAAGAGCTGGATTTAGCTTAGCTTAGAGTGCAAGTTTAAGAGTTTATTTACAGTTCTGATTGTGACGAAGAAATTGACCTGACAGCTTGTCGTCATCCTGTCGTCTTTTGTCCTCCAGTTGTCCTCTCGCAGCCTGTCTGCCTCAGTTCAGCTCCGGCCATCGTCAAAGTGGAGCCCGTCTCTCCCAGCATCCCCCAGCACTGTTCCAGCCCAGCTGCCTCCACCACCAGCAAGCCCATTGTCCCGGCGACCAGCACATTGCCCAGCAACAACTCCAGCGACATCGATGTGAGCAGCTGATCTTTACTCTGCCACGTCATGGTCAAAGTTATTAGATGTTTTCTGGATATTATTTGCTCCTCACTTCTCCTCCTTTTTCCTCCTCCTTCCCTGATTCTTCTTCTTCTGCAGATGAAGGCACTGAAGCGGCAGCAGAGGATGATCAAGAACCGGGAGTCTGCCTGCCAGTCGAGAAAGAAGAAGAAGGAATACCTGCAGAACCTGGAGGCTCAGCTGAGGGAGGCCCAGCAGGAGAACGAGCGACTGCGGAGGGAGAACCAGGCGCTAAGGGAGAGACTGGCTGGGAAGGAGGTGAGGCGGGAGAAGGAGGATTTCACAAGACGTCTGCTTTTCTGAGTTGGATAGAGAATGTTGTGCGTGGTTCCTCTGCTCTCTGGGACCAGCTGCAGGAAAGCGTGCACGTCTCAAACAAGAGTGTGTGGTCAAATTTTACAAGATCGCAATTTATATGGAGTATAGATACTGTTGAAAGTACGATTTAATGTCGTAAAACTGTGAGTTTTGCATTCTTTTGTTAGAATCTTTGCTGTGAAATCAGCTTTTGGTGGTTAAAACAAACCCAGTTTACCTCTTTCAATCATACACCTGTCAATCAACCAGCTTCTGCGTAACGCTGCTGTCTGGTGTCAGCTAAAGAAAAAAGAAGAAGTTCACGTCCTAAAACTCAGACTTCCTGTAGTTTTTAGTAAATGCTTATTTTGAAGACAAACGTTATGAAGAGAGAGACCCAAACATTCCTCCGTTAAACTTGTAAAGCTGGTTGGAACACTAAGAGACAACTTGACGTCCTCTGAAGGAAGCGTCTCTGTCTGTTCTGCTGCAGGGCAGCGACTCGACCAGCAACAAGAGAGCCGTGTGCGTCATGGCGGTTCTGCTCTTCATGACCTTCAGCTTTGGACCCGTCAGGTATCTCCTTCACATCAAACACCACTTTCACTTTTTTCACATCTCTGCTTTATTTTGAAAGCACTTAAAAAAAAGAAAGGGGGGAAAAAACAAGGTTGATGTCAGATGTTTTGCATTTTATTTACAAAGTTCTAGAATGCTTTTCTCAACATTATTTATAGAATAATAATAAATCTAAGCTCCTCTTTTCTGCACTGCAAAAAAGCACAAGCTCAAGTAAAAAGAAAAAACAGTCAGTTCTGGGGGATAATAGCTCAATGTTGTCCAGGCATAATAAAATAAAATGAAATTAAATCAGATTACAACACAGTGACAAGATAAAGACGCTGATAATTAGCTAATTATTCTTAATTCAACATCACTGGGAAAAAAAATACACAAGTAAACTCAACTAAATGAAAGTGGATTTTTCTTATCCATCCATCCAGAATGAACATGTTTATGTAGTTATCTGAAAGAAGTATATTATATTAGAGGTAAAAGATAAAAGTCTGGAAAACTAGCTACTGATGCTAAAGCTAGTAAATGTCAGATTTCCCAGCTAATTAAGAAACAAAATGACATATTCACGATACATTTTAAGGGTATAACATGTACTCAGAAAGTTCATTTTTGGACGTCTAAAACGAGTTAAATAATCTTATTTCCAGATTTTAAATCTTGACAAGAACAGAAGGGTTTACTGCGTGCATTTTATCAAAGATTAATAGTCTTAACGTTGAACCTGAAGACATCCTTTTCTCTTTATGATATAGATTTGTCTTTCTGAAAAGACTGATTTGTTGTTTGATTTGGTGGCTGCAGCATCACAGACAGGAAGCTGTCCACGGGGCTGCAGGAGGACGTGGTGATGTACACTGGACGACGACTGCTGGAGGAGCAGCAGCTGCAGCAGGTTCCTCAGCCTCCCAGCAGAGTGGAGGACAGGACCGAGACAGAGGAGGATGGAGAGGAGCCATGGAAGAGAGGAGAGGCGGAGAGAGATGCTGCAGAGTCTTATCAGTTCAGGTGAGAACCAACAGAACACGCCGAAGAGCTCAGAGGCTTTTTAAATGGTGAATCATCTCAGCTCGGTCCTCCAGGCTAAAGCTGGGTTTGACATTTAGAAAAGAAAAGAAAATCATCCTGTTTGTCCATTTTTTTTTTTTTTTTGTGCTTGTTTGCTGCACATCAAATATTTAGATTCCTAAATATTTAATGTGCAGGTTTGGATGTTTAATTATCTTCAGGTTGTAACTCAAAAACAATTAGCACATTTATGATCCCAGAACACACAGTGATGAAGGAAGCAACCGTCAGATGCTGCTGATGGCTCAGTTATACGTTTAACCGCTGATTCGGATCTAAATTAACTGTCAAAGAAGGTGAAAGTTGTTAAACTGGCATGACGGACCTTTTCTGTCACCTGGAACAAAGAGTTCCTCTGCATGAGATCCACCTGTTGCATCACAGGAATTTCAGCTTGACAATGTTGACGTGTACGTGGAAGAAAGTTGTCTCGTGTGACTCTCCAACACCTCCATGAGTGCATGTGCTGTTTTTGTGCAGAAACCTGACGGACATGTTCAGTGACATGAAGGACCTGGTCTTGCAAGACATCGACCGTTACTTCACCTCCTCCGACTGTCGGCAGTTCAACCGCTCCGAGTCCCTCAGGTCAGTCGGTTTGATTTGTGCCAGTTTCAGAAATGGATTTAAAACTTCAGCATCTCGTTCTGCTTCGGCTCCTCCTGACATTCAGACTTATATAATCATATTATGTAATGTTATATAATCACAAACGCATCAATAACTCTTAAAACCAAGCAGGTGTTACAGCAGTGGTCCTCCTCCTACATCATCATTTATGTAATTATATATTCAGCTGCAGCCAACAGATTTTTAAAAAAAATTAATACTAAAAAATTGCCTTTGGCGCAGAAAGAGCCCAAGTAGATGTCTTTATACGCAGAAGAAGCGACAAATGTTTTCCCTCAAGAAGCCAACTGTCAAAGACTTGGGGGAGATGATATTGCTGCCACTCAGCTGGTTTCCGTGGCAACCAGTGGACGCTGGTCAGATGCAGCTGAACTTCACAGTGCCTTCACATGTACACGCGTGCATCTCCTGGGTTTTAGGATGGGATGGCATCATACGTTGCCAAAATGTATTGTGGGTTGTGTGAGTTGCAACAATGTGTGTATCAGCCAATCAGGTCACAGCTTAGGCAGCAAGCGCTAGCCAGTGATGTCATATGTGGGGGCGGGTCTGTCGCAGCTCGTATCCGTCTGTGGTCAGACTTCACATTACAGAAATATGGAGGAAAATTAGTCATCGCTGGGTTAAATCATCCTATTTTATGATTTAAAGTTTGTGGTCACACCTGCTGACTGTAAACACTGTACCAACTATCTGGTCATGTGACCCATAGCTTTCTACAGGGAGCCTTTGAAGCTCGTATTTCCTCATACTGCATGGCGCCATATTGCAAAGAGGCGGGGCAAGGCTGTCAAAGTCAACAGCAGAGCTAATGGCTAGCTGTCAATCAAGCATGTCAAATGACGTCTGGGCATCTGATAGGTCAGATTTAAATTTATCTGATGTGGAACAAAACAATAAATAAAAAAATCCCCGAATCAGAAGACCCAACTCCCGTCCAGTTCATCTAATTAGTGTTAGCTTTAGTCAGCTGTAGCTAGCTCAACGCCACGATACTAAAAGCACCTATTCCAGGTAAGTGTCATAGCTGCAAACTGACCTAAACGCCTCTGTTTGAAGGATAAACAGCACAGCGTGACGTGACGCGATACGATAAATGACTTTTTAACAGAAAACACTGGCTTTCTCATGCCTCATTAAACAGAACTTCACACTTACGCAGCCTGATTAGTTCAAGGTTGCTTGTTGCACAGAAACAATATAAGATAAATGATTCGTCACAGAAGATGGAGAAAAATGTGAGTGGAGAGAAGAACGAAGGCACAGGAGGAGTTTCCCCTCAAACCTTATCACATTATCCAGTTTCAAGTAAATGAAGTTGTGACATGTGACATTCCTGACACTTAAGAACCAGTTACAACAACAATCACCATCAAAGTCTCGCTTTGACTCAAGAACTGGAGACAACAGTCGTCTGTACTCACCTTTATCCAGTTATGTCTTCTAACATACGTCAGTAAACCTGCTTCTGAGGAGCAGATGTTTGCAGATGTTTGGACTCTAAAGCAGCATTTGTTTATTTCGTTTGCTTTGTAAAAGAACACTGATGGTGGTTTTTAAGAAAAGAATATTCCCTCTATTTGACACTTCAGCTGAGAGGTAACACGCATCTAAGAAACGAGCATAAAAACCAGTACCCACACCTTAGTTTGACTGGGAGATGCGTCATGTTTCATTTCCAAACATTGAAGTTTCCCTCAGCAAAACGCTGAACACCAACTTTCCCCCTTTGGATCTAAACATGTGCACTCCACTTCAGTTGGTTTAAATCCTCTTAAAGTGACGTCATAGCAACCACGTGCATGTTACAACTCTGTCCAGATGTTTGCTCTGGTTTTGGTTACAGTAAAACCTTTTAAAGACGGGTCAAATATCTGGAGCTGCAGGTGAATCCGTATTTGAGAGCCAGAGAGGAAAATAACCCCCCACCCCCAAGGAGAAAACTGCAGGGGGAATCTGAAAGCACAAACTTGAGCTTTTCTTGGTTGTTGGCTCAGGTGACTGTCACACCAACACGCAGCAGAGAAGGTGTCCTTCAGGTTGATGTTGTCGTCATGACCACAAAAAACAGCAATCACACTGCTGCTGAAATATGCTAACGGCTAACGGCTAACCAGTGAGCTGAGTGAAAGGAAAAGAGAGGGGAGCCGGCTCTCCTGATTGGCTACATCAGCTCAATGCAGCGTCAGTTATGGACAAACACAGGAGACCCGCTGCATCAGCACCTCCTCCGTCAGGCGTCTCCACGCAAGTGGGCGTCTCCTTTTTCTTCCAGGATCATTTTCTAAAGCAGCTGACGTCTCCACGGTCCGACTTCACAGCAAAATCACGACACAAACTGTTCAGAGACGCAAAAACAATATGGTGGCGCCGTCTGACAGAGCTTAGAGTAGAGAGCTCATCTGCTTTCTTTTATGTCCGTAAACGCGCTCTGCGTTCTCCAGGCTTGCAGACGAGCTACGAGGGTGGGTTCATCGACATCAGATCAACCGCAAGAAGTCTGGAGGAAAACCGAAGAAAGCAAAGATCGCTCAGGTGAGGAGTCTACCTCATCTTCTGTTTTTATCATCTTAAACTGAAAAAGAAAATGTACAGCTGTCAGCAGTTTGACTCTTATCTGCTACTAACTAACTGGATTATTTAATCTTGCAGCAGAAAGCTCAGCTGAGGAAGACGAACTTCTCCAGATATCTGCCCATCCAGGCTCACCGCTCCATCGAAAGGTACCTGCTCATACATGCATCACTGGGAAATGGGATTATTTAATGTTCTATGCATATCTAGTTACATTTTCTTTTGCTAAGTAATGTTTGTCATCTTTAGAATTAAAAAAAAGAAAACCTCTGTGTGGCTTAGTGCCAACAAATGAGTGTCATCTCTGAAAGGATGTTTCATCGTTTTAACTGCACATGAAGAATAAAGACCTGAAGCAGTCTGTGTTTGCTTCAACCGTCAGTCTGAATTCTGGTATAATGAAGCATTTCTTTCCCTCCTGCTGGTGACTACAGCCAGCTGCAGGTACTTCCTGGTCCCGAAGTCACCTACAGCGACTTCCTGGACGCCATCGACCGTAGAGAGGACACTTTCTACGTCGTCTCTTTCAGAAGGGTAACATAAACGTTTCACTACGGGCACGTTTGAACGTTTGGACCCTGACCTGTGTTTCTTCCTGCAGGACCACCTGCTACTTCCTGCCATCAGCCACAACAAAACCAGCCGGCCCAAAATGTCTCTGGTGATGCCCGCCATGTCCGTGAACGGTCAGTCTATACGGACGCTAAACCATCTGAACTCTCTTTAATCACCATGTAATATATGTGTGTATATGTCTATATATATATATATATACACACACACGCTCTTTTTTTCTGTTAAAGTGTATTTAAAGTGCATTTTTGTCATACAATTGAAAATTTCCTTGATAACATTTATACTTTTCTACTTAAAATCACAAATTTAAAAAAGCAAATTTTGTTGTAAAATCTCAAATTTAGCAAGATTGAGACTTGTTTTTCCAACATTTTGATTGTAGAAACGCAAAGGTTACAAAATTGTGACTTTTTAACGTAAAATTCAATTTCTTTTTCTTGGTAAATATCAATATTTTGCAACATTTTTACATATTGCCAAGTTGTAAAATTGTAAATTTTGTATAATTTCTAGTTTTTGTCCTAAAATCACAATTCACCCTTTATCAGCCTTCTGATTGGTCCCTGACTGACCAACCAGAAAAATCATTGTCCGTTGATACTTCCGGGGTGAAATATCTGGTCAATAATACCCAACTGTAACCATGCAGCTGCTGCAAACCACACCCCCTACAAACCACACCCCCTACAAACCACGCCCCCTACAAAACATGCCTTTTTGTTGCAAGAGGGGTTCAGGTTAGGGGTAGTGGGCCTCAATAGCCACCTGGGGCGTGGTTTGTAGGGGGCGTGGTTTGTAGCGGCTGTGGCTGCAGCTAGACCCTACTGTATCTGGTTGGACAAAATATCCGTCTCTCTCATTCACAACAGTGTAAAGAACATAGTTTTTATTTGCTTGTATCATCTTTTAAATCATTGGATTATTTTTGTTGAGCTTCAGAACACTTCTGAACACACTGCTCACAGTGTAGTGAGGGTGCAGCGTATTTTTATTCCAGAATGGGCAGAAATGTGAGCTGTACCACCAAAACAAAGTAGGCTAGGCAGCAGGCTACAACCTCCAAAGTGTTTTATCTTTCTTAAATTAGTTAAACTGTGTGCTTGGGACACTTGTAAAAGTGACACCTGCTAAGATATTTGAGAGTCCTGGCTGGAAAAATGGTCACATATAGTCTTTAAAGGTCAGTCTGTTGGTGGGAGGCTGCTAGCATCAGCTGCTTACTCTGCCATGCTGTTAGCTAAACTGATCAAAACGTCCTGGTTTCATGGAAAACCCCTGTTTTACGAGCTCACTACACGTACCCAAAGTGTTCCTTTTTATTAATATCCAGTTGCTGTTGGTTTTCTTTGGTGCATTAAGCAACGTAAAAACCCGTTTTTACATTGGGAGTGGACGGGAGACATGATCATTTTGTCCGACCTCAACAGGGGCGGGACTTGAGAATTTTGACAAAAAATAGTTTAAAAAAAATTCCTGACAGTTTTTGGACACAGTTTAAAAAGAATTATCACAACACCTTAAATTTCACAAAATTTTGTATTATGCAATTGTATTTTGCACATTTTTTCTCTAAAGTCAACTTTTATAAAATAGATTTTTTTTTTTTTGAAAGATATGAATTTTTGTAACATTTTGATGTAAAATTGCAAGTTTTTTTTTTATTATTTCAAGTTTTTTCCCCCTAAAATAATGACATTTTATCTTAAAAGTTATTTTTGTAAAAATGAACGAGTTTTGACAAAAATGACCAACTTTTTGTTTTAAAATCTTTTGGATTTTGGTTTCGCTACATCCTGGCTTTGTGACCTCAACCAGCTGCTGTTCCAGCTGTTCCTGTCAGAACTGTCGCCTTAAAGTTTCCTCAGAAACTTTCTAGTTACAAGTTTATGATGTCGTTAAACGCTCTCGACAGCCAGTGAACCAAAACACCTCAGAGATCAAAGAATTATTCGTCTGCTAACGATGGAGTTGATTGATTGATTGATTTCTTCTGTCTCCGCCTCCACAGAGAGTCTGTACAAGTCGTCTCAGGGCTACGAGATGATGATGCAGGTCGACTGTGAGGTCATGGACACCCGAATCGTCCCCATCAAGTCATCCGCCGTCCCCCCATCTCTTCGTGACCCCCCTCCTCCTCCCCCCTCCACCCACCACAGTGCCCACCATCCCCACGGCAACAACACCTCCCTCAGGGGGCGCAGCCATCCCACCTCCTCATCTTCATCGCCATCATCATCATCCCCCAGGCAGCCTTTACCCACCCGCAGACGGACGTCGAAATATCTGATCAGCCAGTCAGGCGGGGATTGAGGAGGCGTTGCCATGGGGATGCCGAGAGGTTTAAAAAAAAAAAAGAAAAAAGAAAAAAAGAGTCTTGTGGTTCGAAGTTGGAGGGAAACGTCTTTCCAAATCATCTCCTCATCACTTCAGACGGTAAAGGTTTGTCCTCAGACACGCACCTCCCGCTGAACAGACGCCAGTAGAAACTAACGCTCTAATATTTACAAACATCTGTCAGAAATGGTTGAAACTGCAGAGAGGACGGCACGCTGCACTTAGATTTGTTGTTGTTGTTTTTTTAATGTACCGTAATACGAGCTGCGTACGTTCAGCAGCGTCGGCTCCTCAGCCGCCTCGGTGCGCTTTGCTGTTTGTATCATCTGTTTAAATCTACAGAGGCTGCAATCATCACAGAAGGAGATGTAAATATAAACTCTTCCTTCATTCATTAATGTAAATGTAATGTCCATGTGGGGATGGCTGATGGCAGCAGTGTGGGCCAAGGTCAGGAAACGACTTGGGAGAGCTGATGGGGATGACTCGGAGGACGAGTCCAAACATACTCAGTACGATGCACATATTTATGTACTTTGAAACCTAGAAGCAGCATAACTTCCAGCTGAGTTGAAGCCCACTGTTGAGCACATTTCCTGTTGCTGTTATCTCAGTTATCTCAACGGCTGCGCTGCTGCATGATGGGGGATTTTTGGACATTTCCTGGGACGGATAAATTAAATCTGCTGCCTCTGAGAAACTAGCAGGAGAAAAAAATCAGTAAAAGATTTTTTTTTTTAACATATGAACCTTTAAACCTTTTCTTTTCCTTCTAACGGTTGGTGCCACGGCGCCTAATAGCAGGTTCACGCTACGATTTCAGCCGTCTCAGACGAAGGATGGACAGTCGTGGTAAAAATGTTCCATCGTAGCTCGTAAATGGCGCTCATAGATCTCACAGTGATGGACGACCAATGACTGGTGCGACAGACGCCAGCAGAGTCGGGAACCTGGACGAATGTTCTCGGAGTGGGACGGCCTGTCGCTGCCTCTACCATCTCTGTCAGCTAACCGACCAATAGGGACGCACCGTGACATAACGTGAACCTCAGCGCGTGCGTCTGCACCAATCAGCAGCCATCCTATTACTGGGTGGAAGTTGTTGCAGTTCCTCCACTGACCACTAGGTGCTGGCTCCAAAGCGGAACAAATGTCCGTCAACCTCCGTGTTAAAAGAGCCGCGGCGCAAACGCCGTGTTAACTTGGAGGTTAATTATCTGCCGATTTCACACTGTGCGCCGACATTCATCTCACAAGACTGTAAAGATCGTGGAGTGTGAACCCGACATCAGACGGTGAGTTCTGAGTGTGCGTTGGCGCCATCTTCATCCTCAGTCATCCTAAATGCTTCTTGAGTTCTGACTCGACACAACAAGTCCGTTCAGCGTGTCAGCGGAGCGCGAGAACAAGTCATTTAATGTTTTTCTTAAACACAGCCCACTTACAGACTTTGGTGGCGAAACGGACAGAAATGTTGTTTTCAGCCGTTTTAAACGTCTCAAACACAAAGATCAGCTGTATCATTTATTCATGTTTTTTATTCTTATTTAATAGATGTAAATATGAATGTAGATATTTTCTTTGTACGTGCCACCTTTTTAATTTTTATATCCATTTCTTTTCACAAGAAAAAGTAAAAATGTGAGAAATTCTACTGTTTGTCACATTATTGTACGTGAATGAGTCGTATTTTGGACGATTTAGCAGGAACAAAGAAAATGAAACGTCTGTTCAGCCTCTGCTCTGGTAAATCGTCTAAATGAGTTGTTGGATGCCTTAAAAACATTTGTGTTTTTGTGCCGAATCAAAGGAGACCACCGACTTTCACCTGACTTATTTTTTTTAAACTTTTTACTGCATCATGAAAATAATGGAAACGTCAGCAGCAACAAATTAAGCACTTCCTTTGTTGAAATTTTAATTTTATTTGTATTAACAGCTAAAATGGCAAAATAAAATAAAATGAAATAATAATTAAGCTTTGTTAAAATTTAGAAACTAACATACTAAATCTATTCCTTTAATGTTGGCTTAATTATTATTTCATTTTATTTTATTTTGCCATTTTAGCTGTTAATACAAATAAAATTGAAAATTCCAAGGGTCTGGATTAAATTCTGGCTTTTAAATTTCTGACTTGAGATCTTCAGATGTATTAATATACGGCAGCGTCCAATTATACCACATGACTATCGTGGCCACTTTTTGGGGGTTTTAATTAAAATTCCTTGTTATTTATAATATTAAATCATGCACATCAGATGTCACTTGTCTGCTTTTGGCCAAGTTCATGTAATGTTTTTGTTCTCCAGTAGGGGGCGAACAAACCCAGAGGGTCACGCGGCCTCTGCTGAACCACATTAGTTCTTTTTTTCCTTTTTCTATCAAGACCTTTAATGAATTTCCCTTTAAGAATTAATAAAGTTATTCTGTTTTTTAACTGAAGAGAAATAAGGCAACATAAGTTCAGATGGGCCAAATAGATAAAGTCTGTTCAGGTTGCGGTTATAAAGTCAATCTATTTATCCCTGATTTGTTAATAAAAATAAAAAAAGAAAAAGTAGCCATTTTGCATTGAAAGTTCGTGTTTGCGTTTCCGTTTTGGATATTTCCAGGATTGTTCCGTGTCGCTGTCAGTGTGATGGATTTAACCACTAACTAACGTTTTTTCTGTACTTTTCTTTTCTTAAAGCAGCTTTATGTCGCTGCTCAGGTTCAAACATGCCACACGACTCGTAAAAAGTTTCAAAGTTCAGGGGAATTTGAGTCTTGAACACTGCATTTAATGAGTTGGGAAGTTTTTTTTATTTTTTAATGTCTGGGTTATTAAAAGGTTTGGGGAAAACGAGGGCAACATTTCTTAGAATTATTTACTTTCCCCCCCATGAAGGAAGGTATATATTAAGTCTAAGGATTAAAAAAACGATTAAAGTTCTGAAAGTTATTCAATTCTTGTTAGGCTGCTTTAGATTCTCAAATAAGGAAGCATCATCTCCTTTTCAGAGATTTCTTTTTCTTTTCCAGAGAGTTTTCTGGTTAAAATACTGTATCACTGATCTTTGCATCATGAGTGTAGAATAAAACGCTGAACTTCGGTGGTGCGACGAGTCGAAAGTGTCGACTGGAGAAGTAAAAGCCACGTACCACTGCTGTAAATGACTAAAAGAACACGGTCCAGCTCCGTTCTTGTTACATCACATTTGTTCTATCATAGGTTCTTTTTTTTTTTTTTAATTAAGTTTGTCTGCGGGGACCTTTTGTAATACTGATAAAACTGTCATTGTCTTCTTTGTTTTTTTAAATTTGTGAGAAACTTTCTGTCGGTGTTTTTGTTACAGAAGGTGGAAGTGTAAATGTACATACAGTATGTTGTTTTTTTTTAATGTATATATTTAAATTGAATTTAAAAAAAAAATCATAGACATGTAAATAATCTTTGTAATTCCATCCTGATGAGATGTTTTTGATATGTCTGGTTTAATGATGAATAAACTAAAACTCAGTTCTTCTGGTGTTTGTTTAAAGTTGCAGCTTCACACGAGAATTACTTTCATAATTATTATTATTACTGGTACTAATAGTCAGGAAATTAGGTTATTAAATGATCACATTATTTTTGACACTTTGAAACATAATTTGATATTTATATGTATCCCCTTTTTCAAGATAAGTCATTTAAAATTCAGTTTATTTTCACAATGTCTTCTGCTGGAAGACGCTTTAATTCCAACATGCTACTTAGTGAATGCTGGGATTGATTACCATTTTTTCAGTTGGCTTGCAGTATCTTTTTTTTTTAAAGTATTTAAGTGACAAATTAGAACTTTTAAAAACTGTTTCATCCAGCCATTATGACATTTCGCCACTAGAGGGCGACAGAACACCACAGATTGATGGAAAAACAGCCAACTGACTTCAACAGGATGTGAAGCAGAAATAAAAAAAAAACTGGGTATTGATGAGTTCAGAAGGTGTTAAATTAAAACCTGGCAGCAGGTAAATGACAATAAGATAAAGCTACATTTGTCAGCTTTCTTTTGATTTGGTTTGACACGACCTTCATCCACTAATGTCACTAACCACTTCATACGTCCGTACAGTTAACTGGTCGTGACATCGAATGTCTTCGTTTCCAGAAGGTTAAAGTATAAAACAGCTTAATTTGACTGTTACCTGCCAGAAAAAAAAGAAAGAAAACAAACTGGTCAATGAGTTGCTTGTTGATCTTGATGATATAATTTCCTCTGTGTGTGAGAGAGTGATGCATGATGTCATCAAGTGCTCTCAACTGTCTGTTTTTATCACTCAGCGTTAACGACTGTTTTCGTCTTCGGAGGCTCGGCAGATTTTAAATCTGCAGCTGATGACAGACGCTGGAGAGAGACAACACTTTTTCTTGGTCTCTTGCTTGTCCTCTGCCACAGATGGCATTTATGGAAGTCCGTTAATGACAAAACCACCAGGATGCCATTTATGATACAATATATATTCTATTTAGACAGCAGACATCTTTCCGTAGCAGATTTGTTTCCATCTTTTTCTTTTTTTCAACTTCGGCGTGCATGCACTTGTTTTAAAAAAAATTCTGGCTTAGTGTTAAACATATTGTGTGTATTAACGAGTCAATTAGATCCCAAATTGAATTGCTATTGTGCCAAATGTTGATTTATGAATAAAATTGCGTAAAGCACATCTGTGCTGCATCATTTCTTCTTCTCTTCTTTCATCAACACTAAGAATGTTGAAGAACTGAGGAAACATAACTTTTGTAACTGCTAAGGAGATTTTAAACTGCTTTATTGTGTGACGCCTAATTTCTATGTTTAGATTCATGAACCACAAATTCTTTTCACAATAAAATAATATCTGCATAAATACCAGGAAAAGTTTAGGGTTTCTTTTGTGCATAAACTATATTTTAGCGTCTCTTGTATTTAAGCCCAATACTTTTGTGATAAGAGCAGCATGTGTTTTGGGATTGCCTTGCTGAAATAAAATAATGTCTCCATGGCAACCTCTGTTTCACTGATCTTCAGTCCATTAAAACTTAGCTTTTTTCTGTCGTTCTTTCTGTAAACGTGTTGAGTTTGAAAACATCCACAACAGAAATCTGTTGCCTCGAGTCCTAAAATCATTGCGTTGCATTGCTGAATTTTGGCCACTTTCCCTGCAAACTTTCACTTAAAAAAAAAAGTTCTGATATTACAGCAAGGTCCAGAAGTATTTGGACAGTGTATTTATTCATTTTACTATTTAGGAATTACAGCGTCCATTGTTCAAGGGCTCAAAAAGTATTTAGTTATAGCCACATAATTGTAAATATGTTAATTTTTGCCTTTTAAACCAGAACATCGTTTGCAGGCAGCTTGAAGTGTGGAGCTCATGGACGTCACCAAACATCTGTTCCATCAGACCTTCAGCTGCTGCTTGTTTGTTTGCATTTCTGCCTTTAAGTTTTGTCTTCAGTAACTGTAAAGTTGTTGCTCTCTTTAACTTAGCCAAAATTATCTTTTCAGTTTCTTTTGCTTAAAAAACTCTTGACTTACTTTTTTACATGTTTGGGCTCATTATCCATCTGCACCGTAAAGTACCGTCCCATCAGTTTTGCAGCATAAAATAATAAGCTAATTGTTCTGGTGGCTACATCTGCCCATAGCATAACACTGCCTCCGCCATGTTTGATGCATGATGTGCCTTAGATTATGGGCTGTTCCTCTCCCTGACTCTACTCTACCTTCATTCCACAACACTGTAAGCATTTTTAGATGTTTTCCATCCTAACCTGAATGTTACCTTTGGTTTGTAGCTTACCGTAAACCTTCTAAAACTTCTCTCTACAGTTTACACCTACCTTTTCCAGAGTTTTCTTGACTTCTGTTGATCAGAAGGAGTCCAATTAGTCGCTTACCACTAATCAATAAAGTTTGTTATATTAGCTAGTTTGCTAATGTTGCTAACGTTAACGTTCAGCTGCATAACCCTCAATGTCGCTAAAATTAGTCATTGATTTCACTTTGCTAACTTTTCCATCTGATAACAGGACTCTTCTGATATTTATATATGTATATGTCCTTCAGGGCAGCCAAAGGAAACATATCGCCTCATAACATTAACATTGTGGGTCGTGAATGAGCAGTGGTTGTCATGGAAACTTGCTGCTTCGTCTAACATATAGCAACTAGCAAAGACTTCTGATAATGTATAACTTTGAAGAAGGGGTATCTCATTTCCTAGTGGAATGTTTACAAACTTACCCCTCACCAACCCGTCACCACTTCATTTCAAGGGGTGAAGGAGAGGGTGAAGGGGTGAGGTGAAGGGGTAGCGCTAAGAGGAGAGATGGGATTGGGCGCAAGTGTCTTTCATGCTCTTCCAGGTGTTTTCATGCTGTTGATTTCACCAGTGCTTTCATTTTAAAATGTAGTCTTTTGTATGAGAACATCTGGAGTAGCAGAGAAGTATGTTAGAGTAGGACCTGAAGGAGAGCTGGAAGACGGTGGTGAGGTGTGCTGCAGGTGTGACAGAGGCGTTCAGGGTGGAGCTGCCCAATGGCAACCCAGTACCTGGTATCTGATAACAGACCTTTTATATGCTTCATTTGTCTTGATGCATTGTGGGAATTAACTGCCACTGGCCCATTTTGAGTCAGTTGTCCAAGTACTTTTTTAGTCCTTGAACATTTGCTTAAAATGGCTCTAATTCCTTAATAATTAATGTCATATTTGTTTTTTTTCAAAACCTCTAAAATAAAAAGTCTACCCTTTGATCACATCTTGATTGTTTTATTTCAGAGCAGAAACAGAGTTAGACAAAGGTTTTGGTTTCCATATTTCCTCCAAGAATTTCATCAAAATCATGACTCAACATAATCTTGAATATGTGCCCTTACCTGAAGCTAATGTTTTTTTGATTTGGCTTATTTTTCCCTCTGTTTAAGGATTAAATTAAGTTTTTTGTATATACTTCTTCCATAAAAACATTTCAGTGACTGAATTTTTCCTCTAAGACAGTGTAATGCAGACAGCTTTTCTTGTGGTTTCTAATGAAGGTTTGAGTTTGTGTGGAAAGAATAGATGAATGCTCCAGTATGTCTTTAATTCTGAGATAGCCGCTGGTACCCAGCTGAAGCCTGGATATTTATTGGCTTAGTTTGTGAAGCTCTCATCATTGCAGCGTTTATAGTGGAAACTTTGTTGAGCAGACATACAGTGTGTCCATATATACTGCCTCTTATATGTGAGATACAGCTTCCTTTTGTGAGATAACCAGGAAAAACTTGTTGTTGTCTATTAAGGTGTTTCCTGAAATGGCGTTCATAAACACTTAATGCGCTTATAATTACTTGCTTGTTAAAATAATAAACTGTAAACAGCAATTAAAGAGGTTATAGGAAGCTTTATGGTCTCTGGGTAAAACAGACCAGGCCACTTTTCAGTTTTTCTGCATGGAGGGATGTAGGCTACTGACGGTGCAGCCATGAGGAACATTATGATATTGCTGAATATGCTTTACATGCAAACTGAGCATCTTCATCAGAAGCTCTAACCATCTCAACTGGCTCCTTTCTGTGTGGAGGAGCAGTGACTGGACTCCCGTTTGACCAAATCATCAGAGAGAGAATCCAACCATCGAACTGAGGACTCGTGACCACAGAACTGTTATAGACCATAGAAATCCCAGTCCCTCCAGAGAGAGCTGAAGATCATGGCCAAATGAAGCCAGTAGGACCATATCATCTGCATAAAGCAGAGAAGGAATCAGGAGAACACCAGCCTTGACTCCTCCCAAATCTTTGCTGTGCCTAGAAAATTCTGCCCATAAAAGTTTGAACAGAACTGTAAATTTGAAGCCTTAATGCTTAACATTTCACACATCTTATCTGTGTTGTAAGAACAGAAGCGGCAAGGATTTATTGTAAAAATCACAAACATCAGCATTCAGTCTCCGACTGGCATCACTGTTGAAACACCACTGAGATCTGCTGCAGAGAAGCTGACATTATACTGTAGCGAGTGGTTTTAAAAGGCCAATGATTACAGTTTTACAGGTTTACTGATGCTGTTATAAACCGCTGAGAACAGCCTGTCTTTTCCTGAGTAAAAGTCATTTATAGATGCAGCGAGGCCAGAGAGTTGAGACACAGGGACAACTCTGTTGGAGTTTTTGCGTTTCATTTCTTCAGCCTTCTCTCAGGCTTCAAATGGAAAACTAATCATTGTCAATAAAATAACAATTAAGTACAGTTTCCACGGTGAAATTCAGTTTCCATCAAGTTGTTACTCAAAAGGACAGAGTGGAATCAAATGAAGATGGACACTCAATCATAAAAAAAAGGAGTTAAGAGAGTTGTGCTGCCTGTTGGGTGTTTCCAAGACTCAAACCTCCCAACAAGAACACTTTTGACTGCACTGTAGTTTTAAGGTTGAAATTGGATTTACAGGTTGACTAAAACCCTAACCTTAACCCAAACACATTTATCTATTTCTCAAAAGTCTGCGTAGGAATGAAGCTCATCAGACACTGTTGTGTGGGTGAAAGCTTGAGATTTCACGGACCTGCGAAACTAAAACATGGCTTTCTTGGAGGACTGTACAAACAGCAGGGACGGCAACTGGCACTGCAGAAGACACACCTTCTACCCATCCATCATCCACCCATCCATCTGCCCATGATCATCCATCCAGCCAGCCAGCTATCTAGCATCCGTTATCCACCCATACACTCATCAATTCATCATCCACCCATCCATCTACCCATGATTGTCCATCCATCTAGCTATCGACCCATCTATCATCCATCCATCATCCACCCATGCATCTACCCATGATCATCCATCCATCCATCATCCACCCATCCATCTACCCATGATCATCCATCCATCCATCCATCCATCCATCATCTACCCATGATTGTCCATCCATCTAGCTATCGACCCATCTATCGACCATCCATCATCCACCCATCCAGCTGCCCATGATCATCCATCCATCCATCCATCCAGCTTCCCATGATCATCCATCCATCCATCTGCCCATGATCATCCATCCAGCCAGCCAGCCAGCCAGCCAGCTATCTACCCATCCATTATCCACCCATACACTCATCCATCCATCATCCATCCAGCTATCTGCCCATGCATCATCAGTCCATCATCCATTCATCCATCCACCCATCCATCTATCCATGATTATCCATCCATCTAGCTATCTACCCATCTATAGTCCATCCATCATCCACCCATCCATCTGCCCATGATCATCCATCCATCCATCCATCCATCTATCCATCCATCCATCCATCCGTCCATCTATCCAGTCAGCCAGCTATCTACCCATCCATTATCCACCCATACACTCATCCATCCATCATCCATCCAGCTGTCTGCCCATGCATCATCAGTCCATCCATCCATCCATCCATCCATCCATCCATCCATCCATCCATCATCCATCCATTTTCTGTCTATACTTTGTGTAAATAGTGGTGCTGAAATAAGAATGCAGTCACTGCATTTATCCTTAACAAATCAAATATATTGTTAATGGAGATGTGATGAGTTTTTAGGTCAGGCCGGCAACAAAAGCAAACATATTCTCTCCTTTTTCCCTGAACAGGCTCATAAATAGCAGATTTCATGGCAGTCCACCAGTGGTCCTATACACTAACAGACCTCACTGGACTTGACTGCTTGTGGGGCAAGCTCAAAATATATGAGCACTGTCATCTAGAAGCAAACCAATGATGATAGAAATAGGCTTTTTGTTCTGCCAGCAGCAACACTGAGATCAGTAAAAACAAACAACAGCTTCCATATGTTGGTAGTATAATTTGTTCTTTCTCTCTATGGCTTATCATGGTTCCCATGTGTAGACAGATCTGTTTTCACCCTGTGATTGAAGCAGCACGGGCAGCTGATGTAAGGTCAGAGGTGGATTCCCCTTCTGAAAAATCCTGCAGCCTAGTTCTGCTATCTGCTGTGTTTGATTTAAAAGTCATGCCATGGGTATAGAATACACTAACATTCTCTTTGTGGTGAGATTTTATGGCATGTACTTGTCCAAAAGTATAATGTAACTATATACAAATGTATTCCTAAACATAATGGATGCAAAATCTTGGAATATTGCGTGAAAGCTTTCAAATAGAAAACAGGTGGAAGCCTTAAATGTTTTCCCATTTGGAAATATTTACTAATTTGTGTCATAAATCCATGATCTATATCCATTTCTTCCTATTCAGGACTACAGGGTTCTGCTGGAGCCTACCTCAGCTGTATTCATGCAAAAGACAGCACCACATATGAGCAAACAGCCACTCATGCTCATGCTCGCTCCTGTGGGCAATTTAGCATCAACGATTAGCTCAACATGCATTTGGACCATGGGGAGAAGCAGGAATACCAGGCGAGAGGCCACACAAGTTCAGAGCAAACATGCAAACTCTGCACAGAAGGGGCGTTTCTACCAGAAAGGCTGAGATTTGAACCAGGAACCTTCTAGCTGTGAGTGCTAACAGTGCTAACCACAAACTGCATTTATACATGCCTTAAACAGCGTTTTCACAGCAGTCATCATGAAACATTGTTGGTTCTTCCAAATCAGGATCACAGCCTTTTGTTGTAACTAAAGCCAGAACTAAATATTGTTTTACAGTGTAAGCTAACTGAATGGTCAAAGAGAAAGAAAGCAACATCAAAAATGTGCAAACTCCTCTGTGCTGTTTTGTTTTGTTTTAAAGCTATTGAGAGCTGAAATGAATACTCGTGTTGGTATGTTTCAAACAATTACATAGAGGGTTAAAACATATTAATTATATCTGTTAAAACAGCACAAAGGAACTGTCCAAGATTTATTCAACATTTATTCAATCCCTTGCTCGGTTAGGCTCTCATTTTGTCTTCTGTCATTACTTTCTTCACTATCTTCCTTTCCATGATGATGATGTCAACTGTAACTCTTTGAGCTAGTTTCATTGTTGATCTGTGACATACTGCTGTGAAGTGATAATTCAGTTATCACAAAGACGACCGGGTCAGGAACCCAGAGTTACTTTGGCAGGTTTTCGCTGGCTGTAGGGACCGGAGACCATGTGAGATAGATCTCTTAAAGGCAAGCTTTAAATTCATCTAAAGTTCCATGTAGTCCAGATTATTTGAAGAATGAAGATTATTTCTTCATTCCCTTGAGTCCATGGGTGTTCTTTTGTTCCATTGGTCATGCTTAGTATCCATCCATCCATTATCTATCTTTCCTGTGCAGGGTCACGAGGGTCTGCTGGAGCCTATCCCAGCTGTCTCCGGGCGAAAGGCAGGGGTCCACCCTGGACAGGTTGCCAGTCCATCACAGTCATGCTTAGTATTGTAATAAAAAAGTCTTTTGCAACCCAAGAAGTAGTTTCTCTCTCAAATGCACAAAGAATCTAGAAAAAAAAGAAGAAGAATTGTACCAGGAGCTATTTAAACATGGAGAAATCACATTCAGATACAGTGGCAACCAGAGGTTTACATACACTTAAAAAAAAGACGTGAGGCTGTAGACAATAAAGATGAAGAAACCCTTCCTGTTGTAGGACAGAGAAGGTTGTTTTAAAAGAGCCACAGACTCTTCATAGCATTGTAACAAAATCCATTCAAGAATTTTTTTTTATTAAACTTTATTTAACCAGGTTAGTCCTATTGAGATCAATGATCTCAAATACCTAACCAATTAAATCCCATTGACCTAACATGCATGTTTTTGGACTGTGGGAAGAAGACCGAGTACCTGGACAGTCCCCCCAGGATCTCATGGAGTTTTCTTGTAACATTTGCGATCAAAAATGCTTGAGTTTGAGGTAACTTTTGACAAAAATTGTTGTGCAATTTGTGGAGCCTTATATGTGTATTTTTTTTCTGGATGCATGGATGGATGGATGGATGCATGGATGGATGCATGCACGGATGGATGCATGCATGGATGGATGCATGCATGCATGCATGGATGGATGGATGGATGGATGCATGCATGCATGCATGCATGGATGAATGGATGGATGGATGAATGGAAGACATTTAAAACTGGATCAAGTCAAATTTCACTTACAAGCAGTGTCTTTTAGAATTTTCCAGAGGTGGGACCAAGCCATTGTTTTATAAGTCTCTGGTAAGTCTTAAGTCTTGAGTCAAGTCTCAAGTCACCACAAGCAAGTCTCGAGTCAAGTCCTAAGTCATTCTTTGTGCAATTTCAATTGAACAAGTGAAATCAATTGATTGTGCACAATTTCTTGAAAGAACACATTTTCATTTTTGGGTTTGGGGTAAAATTTCAAGTGTTTTCAAGTCAGCAGGTGAAAGTCCAAGTCGAGTTGCAAGTCTTTTTTTAAATATTTCATCAAGTCTAAAGTCGTCAAATTATCGACTCAAGTTCAAGTCATATGACTCGAGTCCACACCTCTGGATTTTTCTGTTTTTTTTTTCACTATCTTACAGCAGTAACTCCTTGACAATATGCTAAAAACATCTTACACTTTAAAAGTAATCTATGGCTTATTTATCCTCTGTTTTCCCTCAGGGAAATAGTCCTCTGTATTCCTGATTACATGTAACTCATTACTTTCCCCCAATAACACTATCCTGTCTGAGTTTAGTTCAGTAGCAGACTTGACCGTTAGCAGCTCCAGCTGTAAAGTACCCATAATGCTTCTGACTGTCTCTGGATTATTGTTACACTGAATGAAAGTGAAGGCAATAAGATTCTCAGGCATGTTGTGAAACTGATTTACTGCTTTCTGTTTTGTTTTTGTTTTTTCCTGATTGAAACCCGTTAACTTTAACCAAAATGTAAAGTTCCATTTGGAAAAAAATAACTGAAATGACCAGGAGCCACAAGGAATATTTTATTGTTTAGATGTAATTCCAGCCAACTGGGGTTTTAAGTTTGTCTTCTGGGATCTTTTAATTTTACTGTTATGTTCGCTGTACTCGAAATCCCAGATCTGGATCCACAAACCTGCTGAAAACTCGATATTTCATCTGAGCTGGAAATAAACACAAAATCAAACTCTGACAAAAAAAAGGAAAAGAAAAGAAATGAAAAATGAAAAGATCAGACAGTTTATTGTGTGGAAATCCCCAGTTGTCATGACACCAGGCAGGTGTCTGTTTGTTGCTGTGTGAGAAAGACAATGAAAAGAGACTACACTCGTTTTCTTTGGCTGAAGTGGAATAGTACAGTCATGGCAGTAAAATAAAGAGTCTAATGGAGAGAGACAGAGAGACAAAGAAAGGGGGAGAAAAAGGAGAAATTTGGTGAAAACAGGGCAGTGAATGTCTGGCAGTGAGAGTGCGTAAATCAGTGGTAATCTCATCAAACCACATTAAAATGTATACATGTTAATAATAGCATAGTAAATAATATAATTAAACAGATATTTAGGGCCAACGAGAAGCGATGAGTCTTTAGCAATGACTTGAATGTAACAACAGTTTTAGAAGTTCTTGTGTGTGATGGTAATCTGCACCACAGAACGGGACCAGCAATCCTCTGTTTTAAGTCCAGATCTGGGAAACATCTGCTGCCAACCCATTTAAAACCTTAAAAACAAACAGTAAAATCTTAAATTCTATCCTAAAACAAACAGGGAGCCAGTGGAGTGAAGCCAACGCTGTAGTCATGTGCTCACATCTTCTGGTTGTACTTAAGAGCTGGAGTGGTATTTTGCACCAACTGCAGCTGATGAAGAGATGACTGTTCTATACCAACAAATAAAGAATTACAATAATCCAGCCTTGAAGTGATAAAAGCATGTATGAGTCATTCATAATCTGTATAGGCCATGTATGACTTCACTCTGGTCAACAGTCTCAGCTGGAAGAAGCTGCTTTTTACAATTCAACTAATTGTTATTTGTAATGAATAAATGACTGCAAGGAGCCAAGAGAGATAGTATGGTTCCTTTGCTGATCAGCAGAACCAGACATCCATCCATTATCTATACCCACTATTTCCTGTTCAGGGTCACGGGGGTCTGCTGGAGCCAATCCCAGCTCACTTTGGGCGAAAGGTGAAGGCGAAAGACAGGTTGCCAGTCCATCACAGATCAGCAGAACCAGACATAATAATTTCTGTTTTCCTTTCATTAAAGTGATGAACATTAATGTCCAGCCAGTTTTTCAGCTTATTAACTACATCTGCAGTAAATCAGAATTATTGGACTTAATTGGCATATCCATTTGTACATCATCTGCTAAACAACGGAAGGACAGATTATTCTGTTCTCTGCTGTTTTTGGATCGTTGTTTTAATGAGCACCGATGCCAAGCGCTAAGCTCGGACTTCTTCTGTGATTACTGTCTGTGGCAAGTCAACAGATGAGGGAGACGGAAGAACTTTGAAATAATGAGTTTCTATCGCAGTTACGCATAAACTAGCTTGGTTGTGTTTTGCCATTTAGCACAAGCTAAACGTAGCCGCTAGCCCTGCTTAACTGCAATGCCGGGTTGCTGAAAGAAAACGGAGGAAAAATCAAATAATGATAAAATTTAATTTGTTAAAGGAACAAATGAGATCATATAATAATGCAACAAAAAAGGCAAGGAATAACTATTTTTCTAATATGATTTCTAATTACAAAAATAACCCCAAGTTCCTTTTTGCCACAATAGACCGTTTAGTTAACCCTGATTTTCATAAATATCGACAACAAGTACCTCTTTATGTGAGAAGTTTGCTGACCACTTCAGTAGTAAAATTGATATTATTAGATCTAGCATTTTATCAGAACAGAGGACTATTTTAAATAAAGACTTGCTTTTAACTGAGGAAACACTGGACAGTTTTGCCCTGGTTGATTCTAAGACACTTGGTAGAGTTTTCTCCCAAGTAAACAAAACCACCTGCCTTTTAGATCCCATTCCCACATCACTTTTTAAGACACTATGGATCTCTTGAAGGTGAGCTTTTAGATATTGTAAATTGTTCTCTTCAGACAGGGGTCTTTCCTGCTGGTTTTAAAACAGCAGTGTTGAGGCCCCTTCTGAAGAAGAGCAATTTGGACCCAGATGTTCTTCATAATTACAGACCAGTAGCCAACTTACCATTTTTAAGCAAAATTTTACATAAACTTGTTTTTATTCAAATGAATGATTTTTTAACAGAGAACTATATTTTTAAGAAATGTCAATCTGGTTTTAGGACGAACCACAGTGCAGAGACAGCTTTGATTAAGATTGTTAATGATCTCAGGTGCAGTTTGGACTCTCAGAATATTTCAGTCCTGGTGCTTCTGGATCTAAGCGCAGCCTTTGATACAGTAGATCACCCTATTCTTTTAAATAGACTTAAACACCTAGTAGGTGTCTCTGGGACTGCCCTAAAATGGTTTGAATCCTACCTAAAAGATCAGAAATTTATGGTAAATATGGATACATGCTCCTCAGGGATCCGTGAAATAAACTGTGGTGTGCCCCGAGGACCAATTTTAAGCCCCATGCTTTTTAACCTATATATGCTACCACTAGGTGATGTCATCAGGAGGCATGGCCTCCACTTCCACAGCTACGTTGATGACACACAGCTGTATATCGCCATGTCTCCTGATGACACAAGGCCAATTGATGCCCTTTTTAACCATATCCAAGGTATCAAATCCTGGATGGCGGAAAATTTCTTACAGCTCAACCAGGACAAAACTGAAGTTTTAGTTATTGGTCCTGAGACTAAGAGAGAAACATCTTTGTCATTAAACCCATTAACCCAAGTCAGAAATCTGGGCGTCACTTTTGACTCTGAGCTGAGGTTTATTCCTCACATAAAGCAGGTTGTAAAAACTGGATTTTATCATCTTAAGAATATAGCCAGAGTCCCCCGTTTCTCTCTCTGGTCAACAGGGAGATGCTAATGCATGCTTTTATTTCTAGTCGTATGGATTATTGCGGCCCTGCGATGGACTGGCAACTTGTCCAGGGTGTACCCCTGCCTTTCACCCAAAGTGAGCTGGGATAAGCTCCAGCAGACTTTTATTAATTCCAAAAGTTCATACAAAAACCCATGGTGAGGCGGCCTTCCAGTTCTATGCCCCAAGATTGTGGAACAGTCTGCCAGAGGACCTGACACCTACAGAGAATGTTGACGTTTAAAAAAAAAAGGCTGAAGACCCACTTTTTTAGTTTGCCTTTTAATTAATAGCATTTTATCTCCTTTGTAGTACTATTCTAGTTTTATTTAAACATTCTTTTTATTATTATCATTATTGTTATTATTTAACATTTCATATTATATTATGTTCTTATTATTTTATGATAGATCTCGTTTTAGTTCTTAATCTCCAGTGTCTCCTCAATGTCTCTCTGCATCGGGGCAGCAGCTGGTTCTGGCTGCATTGGGTGACAGGAGGTGACTCCTGCTGATGGATGGGTTGGCTGGGCTGGCATTCCCTTCCTGACGCAGACGGCTCCATAAGATGGTGTTTCCTCTTTGGTCCCTCTTTGCTCAGCCATATTTTATTTTATTTTATTTTTACCTATTTATTTTGGATGTGTTTAATGTGTGTATCTGGGACAGTGGGTGTTTTTTTGTGTGTGGGGGGATTGGGTCCTGTTCTTACCTTTGGATTGTATAATTTTTAGACATGTGAAGCACTTTGTGCTGCATTCCTTTTGTATGAAAAGTGCTTGATAAATAAAGTTTGATTTGATGGATGATGACACCACATTCACCATGGCAAAAGACATACAGTAAACTTGCTCTTATGATAATGTATCTCTTTTCATTAACACTCTCTTGTTGAGGTTTGTCTCTCTGAATATGTCAGCTGCTTGTAGAGGCACTTCAGGAGGTCTTGTGGCTTATTTTCAGACCCTACATCTATCAGGCTAGACATTAGGGGTGTGCAAAGCAGCCAGTATTGAATCCATGTATGGTTCATTCATTCATTATTTCGTTTTCAAAACAAAAGCGAATTACAACAAATAAGTTTGTTTTTTCATTTTTTTTTTTTAAATGAAATAATGGAAAAGCAAAAAGCGCGGGGGGGGGGGGGGGGGTTGGAAACGTATAATGTGTGAAATGAAGAGTCAAAATCTGGTTCTTGTTTTTTTTCTTTTTTGTTTGTTTGTTTGTTCTTTTTTGCAGGTAGTTGGGTTATTTTCTGGGGTCGTATTCACTAGGAGTGGAGCCGAACCCGAATACGGTATTTGGAAAGGCACAAATAACGCGTTTTTTACGAATACTTATTTCAAACAAATACAAATAAAAAATATTTGTATTCTGGAACAAGAAAAACTTTATATCAACAGCTGTGTTTCCTCATGAGACCACAGTGCCCGGATGAGTGAGTGACGTTCAGGAGTCGGGGGCAGTGAAAGAGGTGACTGATACAGGCTGCTCCACACAGCAACAGAGAAG
>JBAMYA010046965.1:0-10700 GCA_037176975.1 Arrhamphus sclerolepis | reverse complement strand
GAAGTTGAAAAAGTTTACATGGTAAATACTCATAGCTGATGCAAAGCAATGTCATACTTGTCATCTAATTCAGAGTGCTGGCTTGCTGTCTGAATTACTCTGGCATGTGAGTATGCCACTTTTAGCTTGACCTATATGAACTACTTAATTCTGGCTTATTGACAGCTCTTTAGAAGAGCAGTAATGTGTGATTTTAGTATAAAAACAGCTGTTGTATGGGTCAGCATCCACGCAGCATGGCACGAGCAACCAATAAAAAATAACATTTGACCTGCAACACAATGTGTTTTTCTGATGCTAACAATGAATTTTATGAGCGCCAAACCAAATTGTGTATATTAAATTGAAGCTGTACCCATTTGCAAGTGAGAATGAAGTTCAAAACTGAGAAACTATGACTAAGAGGGACAGTGGACTACAAAGGCTATGTTGAGCCTTCAAACTCATATGTAACATTGACATAAAACTGACAGAGGGTTTCTTCCTCCATGAAAGAATTTTCGTCTAATTTCAAGTGTTGAATGAAATGATGTAAGGAAAACAAAAACAAATGTCACTGTAGAGTCTGTTTTTTGCGATATGCAATAACAATGGGGGCTGAGACACTATCCATTTGCTGGTGCTATCGTAGAAAGTCAAGTTTACTTTTGGAGGCATTGATGTAGAATTCAGCCTTTTAGGTAACTTAATTTACTTTAAAAAAAAATAAAATAATAAAATACATAAAAATAAAAGCTGCTAGGTGTGCAGTGGCAATGGGAATAAAAGACAAAATCAACCATCAACAGTGAACAGTGTGGATCCTAAAAATGTAGAAATATAAATATAAGTTGAGTTTTGACATGCTGATCACTCTGAACTGGTGCTGCATGGATGGGAATTGCATTAAGAAAATGTCTCAAGAAAAATAAAAGTCTCACAAAAATCATCAGGATGAATTTAATAAAGATCCAAGAATAAGCAAAGATAAGCACACTAAGCACCAAAAGTCTCCCATCAGGCCAACATTAACAGGTGCTTAACTCGCTACTGTAGACTTGTACTGTATTCAGTTCTTTTATTGTTATAAATGCTATTTAAAAACATTCAAAAAGCACAGTAGTCCTTATAGAGCATTTAACTTTTATGCTCCAGATGGTCAAATGATTAACACGTAGTTACTGGCATGTTCAAATCCCAGGTCACTTGTAGCACAAAGAGGAGGCAGCTGTTGTGGTGTGAGGGGTCAGTGCTGGATTGTCGTGACTCCATATGATACCACACAGCTGCCAAACAGTTTCAGAGCAGGCAACATTAAGTTTAAAAGGTCGGGCTGAAAGGTCCCAGTGAAGCATGATTAATTTCCAACATGATAACCGACACAAGTGAATGAGATTTGTGGATATGATTTTGTGGTTTAGTGGTGCACTTATGATTTTACAAGTCTTAACACAAGTTCTTCCAGCTTCTTCTGGTTCTTCCAGACAAAGAAGGCAGGAGTCCCACTCATGTTACCGTCAGTGCTAGTTTTTTCCTTGTCGAAATGACAAGATCAACATCCTTCCTCGTTCTGGCCTTCCTTTCCAACCAAGGCAGAGCTTGCCATCTTCTCTCTGTCGAGAGATCTTTCAGCTTATAAGCTATTGATTATATCTAATATCATCACTATCAAGAAGACTTGTAAACCGGTCCTACAGTCTGGACTCAGACAATTCTGTTTATGCTCATGACTGTTTTAAGACATGCACATTCACTCTATCATACTCATCACCAGTACATACATAAATCTGAATGTTAGGAACAGAATGATGGATCAGAAAACTTTCAGGCCTTTATATGCAGTCATTAGGTATTGAAGATAATTTGTTGTATGCAGGTGAACAGACCATCAGGAGAGTAAAAAACATAACTGCATATGCCTCAAACCACTTGCTATTGTGTGAAAGTTTATTTTTTTCTTTATTGCAGGTGCTTTTAATTTAATCTAAATTCAAACATTAAAATGTTTTAAATATTAGCAAGTCTGAATGCTTGAAATTTCAGCTGGAAAAGGGTTTAGAGTAAGTTGTTTCCCCAACTGAAGTTTCAGAATTGCAGTATCTTGCTGTTGAGTGAAGGACGGCTAGACCTAGACTTTTTCAGCAGAATAGCCTAATCTGCCATCATGAAGACATTGCAGCTGTCCATTGTAGTGAAATGAGAGCTGAGCCATTAGGTGATCCAAATGGCAGACATGTGCTCCCTTGCGGGAAAGTCTTGGTGGACTCATTTGAGGGACACTCAGAGCAGCACTATTAATCTTTACACTGGAGTAAACCAGGTGAAGTGTTTGGATGACTCCAACCTGAAGCAATTCTGGTATGTGAAGCAGAGAGAAAAGTGCAGAGCAAAAACATGCTGGAGACTTTTAAATTAGTCTCTTCCATTTCCTTACTCCTGCTGCCTCTTCAACAAGGTGCAAGGCACAAAGATGAAAGGGTGTATGGAAGACTTCTCACCCCTCATCATCCCATTGTGCAATTAAGAAATCCTAGACAGAATATGATAAATGACTTAAAAACATAGCTGTTACCTTCTGAAAAAAACTGGAAGCCAACATTTGTTTTTTTTGTTTTTTTTTTCTGGCTTCCCTTTCATGTGATCAGAACTTACGGCCTCATAAAAATGAATGGATGAATGGAAACAGGTCTTAGTCTTTATCTGTTGTCTATACTGAAATCCAAGAAACATTTGCTGTCCCTCCAAGAGTCAACTCATGTCTGATTCATTAGACCCTCCTAATTCTGCTTTTGTCTCCTGCTCTGTGTGTATATCACTTTAAGACTATACGGATAATGATACCATTACAATGTTTTCTGCTGGGAGGTCACGCAAGTGTGACTGGTTGTCAACACTGACAGGTGGCGCTGAGACATGATCACACCATCTCTATGTCTGCCTAAATACACTGCACTTGGTCAAAACACACACCAGGCTTACATCCAGCACTGATGGGATTTACTCAGCATGAGAAAAATACAGCTGTGTAATCCTTTTTTTTTTTTTTTTTTAACCAAATGTAATCATTTTTTTGTTGTTGTTGTGTAGACCGATTATGAAAATATCTTTATCACATGGGGAACCAATTCTGCTTATATTTTGGCGTTCACATCTAATTCTAGCTCTTAACCCAAAATTCATGTATAATGCCTTATTAATACAGTGATTTGAAGAAGTGACTATGAAGTAAGGTCTTTCTGGGAAGCCATAGACATTTTAAGCCCATCTCTATTACACACCAACCATTCAGCATTCATGTCAACCCAATGACACCATGACACGCTCTTGGATGTGACAATAGATCTGGCAGCGATGCTTTCGTCTGTGTTCCTGGAAGGATAAAGCATTCTCCCAAAGTCTTTATTCACTCTCATGCAAGCTGATGAAAATTTCTGTAAAACATCAACAATTTGACAACTGCTTGCTTGCTCCCATTTCCACTTTTGGTGATTCCCGT
This sequence comes from Arrhamphus sclerolepis, assembly GCA_037176975.1. Classification (NCBI taxonomy): domain Eukaryota; kingdom Metazoa; phylum Chordata; class Actinopteri; order Beloniformes; family Hemiramphidae; genus Arrhamphus; species Arrhamphus sclerolepis. The sequence continues at coordinate 7,225 of JBAMYA010046965.1, read as the reverse complement.
GTCTATTGGTGGTTATTGGTGAGAGGCCTAAAAAGCTTCTTATTTATTTATTAATTTATTTCTAACTTTGGACAAGTATCAAAATGTTAATGCATTGATCAAATATTTTGACTCTATTTATCTAAAGAGACAACATTGTTCTCAGCATTTGGTCTTGTTTTTCATTTTCTCCCTGCACACTTATTTATTCTTTGTACCATAAGAATGTCAAATTAGGATCTGTGGGAAACTTAAGTAATTATGAACCTCCTGTGACAATTAACAGTCCTCATGCAGCACACACAAGATATTTCCATCTGTCTCGTTCTATAACTCATCACATTTCTGTTTCTTTGTTCTTATGGTGTCAGGCTTCCATTCATCACTGTGAGCAGGTAAGCCTGGAAGGAGGGGATGAGACAGATCAGATACAGGGATGACCCATTGCTCATTGTTATGAACACACATGTGACCCATCGTGGTTGGCAAAGTGACACCCAGCAAGTTGCACAACAGACTGAGAAGATGGAAGATAGAGGACAAAGCCTCAGACAATAGGATTTGGTTGGATGTTTCTTTTGACTAATGTCTTATTCATTACAGTATGTTCATTCATCCAGACACTAATCACACTCCTGCACAAAAGCAGAGATAACACAATGAGCCATTTAGGCCTTAAGATTTCTCTGGCTAACTGAACAGCCTAAATGAGATGCTCTTAACTTTTGGACAGTAGTAGCGTTATTTTTCCATCATTGCTGTCGCACAGATAAAACGTAATGTATTCCAGCTGACTAATTTATTGACCATCTATTGTCTGTGACTTTTCCTGTTGTATTATGGGAATATAAAGGCTATAATAATTTACATTTGATTTGGACACAACAACAAAATGGTGTCCAAACAATGTAGTGCACCATTTAGTGAGTAGGGGGTGATTTCAGACACAAGCTACTTGTGGACAAGCTGAAGCCAGGTGAAGGTAGATAAAACATGTGTTTGATCATCTGTTTAAGGTGCTTTAAATTGTAAAGCCCTTTGAACAAATGCTATATTTTGGATTTCTATTCTGTGCCCCTTCTGTGTCAGGCAGTTGCATTGGAGAATGTCACTGCTGCAACATGAAAGTTCACCAGTTAAAAATTATGTGATTCAAAAGTAATGTGTTGTAAATACTTCTAATATACTAATATTAGGTATATATCCAATATAAATGGTGTAACTAGCCCAAAGCATGAACTGCTTTAAGGTTCAACAAGAAGCAGAGTACACAGTGGTGTAAATATATCTAATACAGTTGCTTTTGAGGCTTGTGTTGCTTTTAGATGGTGAAAATTCTCTCCTTTGTGGCCTTCATCTGATTGGTTGTTAGCCTAGCCCCCCACTAGCATTCCCTCATGAGGGTGCTGTGACCACTTTCTGCTGGAGGCAAGATATTAACTACTTATGAATACTTCACACAACTTCACTTCAAAAGAAACAAATAAAATATTCCTTTAATCCCAAATGTGGTGAATGCAGCCATGACCTGTTTTGTGACTTAAAGGTACACCCAGTCTTGAACACGTTACAGCAGCACTCTTCAGACACCCACAAGTACCTGGGGGGGGGGGGGTCTCTTTATATTCAAAAGAATTTTGTTCAAAGGGACAAAATTCAAAGGGACAAAAAGTGTGATAAAGACTCAGATCTAGAAACTATCCTTTGAAACAGCTTTGTCATTGCTGGGGAGAAAATGTCACTTCATTAACCTGAACCATTACTCAAAGTAATGGAGTTGCATGAGTTGTCCTTAGCATGTACACAACTAGGATAAATGCTCTGACGCATCAGCTGTTATTTGGTGACATGGCTATTTGCCCTTATATTTAACTTTATACAACTGCAACAGGTAGACTAGATAGTAAAGAGTAACTTCCGTCAAACATAATTTGAATACTGTGCCTCTTTGTTCTCATACCCTATTATTGTATCTTTGCTGTGAGCAGCTAATCCCATGTGGCCCCCAGAGGTTGGTACATCTCATCCAGGCCTCAAGACAGGAATATCACACATATGATTTCTGGGAAGTTCTGGGCACAGTAACTAGCCCAAACTGTGACCTGCTTTACAGTTCAGTGGTGAGCAGAAATACACAGCTGTGAGACAAATACTCTTCAGTGATAGTACAAAGCACTTTGCACATTGCTAATATATTCAAAATCAATTGGGCTACAGAACCTTTTATTGGCTGTGTGTGTGTGTTTTTAAACTGTGATGAGAGTTCATCTGTGGTATTAGATAAAATAATATTTTTATTAAATACAAATAATCACTCATGCTGCAGTGATTGACCTTGCCGAAACCTGCATCGTTCAAAGATAAAAGGAAAAGCACTGAGGGGTCAACACTGTTTGAAGGCCCTCATGGCGCACAGGCCCTGTGAATGTAACCAGCTTTTATCGACGACCAAACAACTACATGTAAAAGGAGGCAGGTGTATTTGCATTCAAAACATGCTGATAATAAGCAGGTAGTAATATCAAAGCTCTGCCAACCCCTTGATCTACTTTGGTAGATAACAGGAACCATCCTGAATCTTCCAATAAATAGAAATACTTCTGCATATGAGCATTTGCAGTTTGGTTAATCTGGACCAGTTCAGCGGATATAAAAGAAAGTGTTTTTATGGGGAATAAATTGGACTTCTGTGTGTTACTCTGATAATCACAGGGAATATTTGAACAGGCATGAATTATGAATCCCATTCATAGATAACTGGTAATGAAGCTGAAACAACTAGATCGAGTACATATTTAAAGAGGCTACTTTTTTCGTCAGCACGTCACCTGGGAATTAAAGATTCAGACACTGTGATGGCATTAGAGAGGCCTGCAGGACAAGTGGCTTTGAGAGAGAGCTTTTTCTGCTCAGCATTATGAGGCTGATGATGTTCACAAGAAACCAGAACTGCCAGATCAAGGCTAATAAGAGTACAATGGAGCATATGAGTTTCAACATCTGCACATTTTGAAGCATCATTCATGTGTATCTGTATTTACCTTTACCTATGTGTAAATAAATAAATAACTGGGCAAAAGGATTATTTATTGCTTACAGTTTCACATCTGTATTATCCTCTTTAATCAGACCAGGCATGATTAAAATGTCCTCCAACTAACCTCATTGTAAGTGTTGGCTCAGATCAGTTCGCAATAACTTCTAAAACACCATTTGGTTTTTCTGCAAAAAAAAACAAAGGAGAGGAAAAAAGGAGAGAAAATTGCAACTTACAAATACTACTGTGACTTATTTTTTTCATTATTTATTTATGTTTTTTAATTCACCTTTCAGCAGTCTAGTCAGTGTGTACATTGTATAAAGACAGCTGCTCCTCAGCCGTTGCTCTCCAGTTCTTCTAGGTGCAAGATTACACTTGTGTCATCCTTATCTTATCTTTGATACTAGGGTGCAGACACGGCTCAGGATATAATTAACCACAGAGTTCAACAAAGGCCAAGGCGGGCTGTTTAATACCCCAATACATCATAGTTAACCATTTGTTTAATTACACTCCATCTGGAGTTAGTTCACTACAGACACTGATAAAGAAACAGTAACCTGCACCACTGAAAGGCCCAGACAGTTGATAAAGGAGGTGAGCGCTTGGATCCACTTACGCCGGGATGGACAACTGGACTGTTACATATACATAAATACACATATGTGTGTGTGTGTATAGTTTTTTTTAAAAATGCATTTATGTGATGTTGTCCATAGAGGATAAATCATCAACAGTTTAATGATTTGGCTTTTCTGCTATTATCTAGTCATCTTGTGTAATAGTTTGATTTATGATCAAACACTTGAAAATGTTCTGACGTGCTCATCAGCCTCAGCTGTACAGTGTTATTTAGAAAATGTCACTAAGTAACAAAGTGAAGACAGAAAACGCATCTGCTAAGCGTCAGTGCATAAGCATATTGATTAATGGCCCATACCCATAAAGCCTTGTGTTTAGGTTCTACAGAGTGCTTTTTATTTTTCTTATTCACCAATTCAACACTTATTACATAATGACAATGTATATGAAGTCATAATCTATGCAGCTCTGTTCTACAGGAACAACCAGTGAGCATACTGAGGAAAATATGGGGGTTGAGTATCTTCCCCAGTGACACTTTGGCAAATAGAGAGACTGTGGCTCAAACCACTAATCTTGAGACTGGAAGATGACCTCTCAGACACCTGAACCATATATTAATATGATACATTTGGCTTAAGTTGAGCATGAGAGATGCTCGTTGTAAACTTTCTTAGTTTTCAGGGAAAATGATGCCTAACTCTATGACCTGAATAGAATGGCGACCCATGAGAAGCATGCAGCGTGAAACCATGTAAACAAGCATTACTGTAAATAGCAACCTGTCTATTAACATCGACATATTCTATAATAATAACAATCTTATTTTACGGTACATTTCACAAAAAGCTGATATATTCTTTAAGCCAAGGCGAAGCAGAGGCTCTGAAGGAAGCATGCTTGTTGGAGTGTGACCTGGTACAAAGTGTCTAGCACTCCAGATCATTTGACTCAATTTGTTTGCTCTATTAGCTTTTTGTCATTTCCCTCTACAGCTCTGCAGTTCACTGCTAATAACCTGTCCTCCAAACTGCAAAGATACACCATTGGCTAAATTAAGGTAAATTACATTTTGCGTGATGTGACCTGATAAAACAAGTAGATTTATAAGAAGGGTTTAGCACATCGGGTTTAAATAAAAAGGTAAATAAATGAATACAACACAAGTATGAACTAACGGAAGTATGAGTGTCAGTGCTGTGATATGCAGTGTGATTCACTGCTGATAAAGTTATGTGGTGTTTTTATTTGTTTGCCGGATTTATAGCTGGATTACTCAAAAAGTCATGAATGGATTTGCATAGGGTCAGCAGAGATGTGACAGTTTAAATGTTACAGGGCTTTGAAGCCTCAGGTATAGAAATCCAGAAGATACAGAAATCTTGTTTTTACCCATCCATCCATTCATTCTTTATTTTCTCCTGCTTTTTTCTGTTCAAGGTCACAGGGTATGCCCAAGTTTATCCAAGATCTCCTTGGGAAAAGATAGGGGTACACCCTGGAAAATACTAGAATATCACAGGAATCCAGCTGATGTCCAACACTGCTTAAATCATACCAAAATGGAGGCGGCTCATTAGTATCCCAAAATGATGAGAACTTTTCTTAAAATGTCTCTTTAGATTTTTCGGAGTGAGAAAGAGGCTGGCCAGCATGGTTTCATGCTGGTTAGCACTAAGCTACAACAATCCTGGCTTGAATCCCAGCTGGGGTCTCTCTGTGTGGACTTTGCATGTTGTCCCTGTGCTTGCATGAGCTTCCTCCAGTCACCTCCCACAGTCCTAAAACATGTATGTTAGATTAATAGGTGATTCCAAATTGCACAGTAGCAGTGGGTGTGTGCGGATGTTTGAGCTGGACCAGTGTTCTCCTACCTTTTGACTAAAGACAGCTGAGATAGTCACAGACAGACCCATATAACTCTGCAGAGGAATAAGTGGCTATCTGGAGGGATGGAGACGCAAAGTTACTATATTGAGAACTTGTTTTTTCTTGCTCCTTATTGTGTTTGTGCGTGTCTGTCTGTGTGTCCATCTATCCCTCTGACCTGCACCTCTAATAAGTTTGCCGGTGAAAACAAACACTTTCTTATTGCAACGTGACACTGATTGAAGGCCCGGCCCCTCTCAGGTAAACAAAGCTCGATGATGACCTCCTTGCTCTGTATTCCACAGCAAAAACAAAACACACAACAGAAAGATTGACAAATTGCCAAGAACCTAAGAGTCCAATTTCTCTTTGGATTGAGGCAGAGAATTGTGTTGACTGTCACTGTGACCTGTTGCCATGTAACAACTGGCTGTCTTGAAATCACTTCTGGGGGAAATGACAGCTGCATGGTGAGAAGTGGGCATGAGTGAAAGAAAAGCCTGACTGAACTTACACAAGACAGCGTACAGACATGTGACTGACATAGCATCTGCTACATGCTTAGCTGTGTGTGGGTTAATGTGAACAGTGGAATAGCTATATGCCTGTACAGCTGGCACTGTATACTAATTAATGTATTTATTGATAATTCCTCTTCTTCTGTTCACATATTCACATTCAGCTGCAGTATTTTGAGTTAATGAAACAAACTGTGATGTCAGTGATACACCCACTGCTACGTAGATGATACATAGGGTCCAATGGAGATTTAAAATTTTAATCAACAGATTTGTCAAGTGAATAATAAATCTTTGCCTGCTAATAATAGGCTCATGACATGGGCAGGCTGTATTACCTCCTCTCAATGCTCATTTTACTCATAATAGTAAAGAGTTACATTGTTTTCTACAAAGTCTGAAAAGAATCCACATTGGTGTGTTTCTAGGACCTTTGATAAGTTTAGAAATCATTGTCCTTAAATGCCATTTCACTCATTGGTCTTGCTAACTCTGAACAGCTTTGAATACATGCAGTTAAGGACTGAATTGCAGGTTGGGAAGGCAGAAGTGTGTGAGATGGGAACTTACAGTTTTTCTCCGTTGGTTTGGCTCATTTGTTGAAACATTAATGACATTCTCAAAATAACATGAACAAATCTCCAAACCACCTTGTAACTCTTCACAATAGAATGCCATTTCTCATTGATTTCATTAAATTGCAAAAGTCTTAGTACATGGTGTCTCAATGCATCTTTGCAAATGGTTACGTACAAGTAGCCTACAGTTAGTTCAATGAGCCCACATTTAGCACATTTTCCAAATAAATAGATCTTGCTGGTCTAAACCGATTAGTTGATTCTCAGTCTAATGTTCTCTTAAAAACATATGAGCATAATTACATTGTGTAAGTTATCATATGCACAATAGTCTGTTCAGTTGTCAAAATTAGTCAAGAACATAATTCCATGAACACCATATATGAATTTCTAGGAACATTTGATAAATTCATGACAGTAATTGACAGTCAGGTAAAATTAGAACTTGACTAACAAAGGAAGAGTTTCATGCATCTCAGATGACCAATCAAACAGTTTGTTTAGTTATCTGACAGGTGCTGTCTATGATTGTGAACGCTGCCAAACATGTATATATAGAGCTTGGCCAGATCCAGTACGATCATCATTCCTGCCAGCAGCCATCAGCCTCCACAACAAGACCTCATCATGATTAGCCCTACTACAATATTGAATTTCCC
>JBAMYA010046964.1:0-10700 GCA_037176975.1 Arrhamphus sclerolepis | reverse complement strand
CCCCCCCCCCCCCCCCCCCCCCCCCCCCCCCCCCCCCCCCCCCCCCCTTTTTTCCTTCCCCCTACTGAAACCTATATCTTCAGGTAAAAAGGCAGGGCTACATTCAATTCAAAATCAACAATTAACCTAACCTGCAAGATTTTTTTTTTCCTACAATCATACATTATGCCATTATGTCACATATTTCCACTTTTGTCAAATCTAGCCAGAGGACATTGTTCCTGGTAACAATTTAAGATACAACTTTGCAGACCCAATCGTGTTCATTTATGTTTTGAGGGAAAAGCCTCACCTGGCAAAACTTCCAAACAAGTGGCGTAAGGGTTTCTCACCTACCTCTAGGGTGCATGTAGGTGGAGGAAAATCTTAAGAAATTGAGATTCCAGCAACACTAGACATCTGAAGAACAACTATAACTATATAACTGGCTGGCGTATCTTAACTTGTGGTCTTTATCAATACATAAGGACAAAAATATAAATTAGCCAGATGTATCCAAATAGATATACGAACTCCTGTTAAATTTCCAAACAAGCCATAATTGAACTGAGACCTGTTTTTTTTTCTTTTTTTTTGAGCATAGCTCAAAACAAACAAACATCTGGAAATAAGTGTGCAGTTATTTTTCTGTATTTTGGCTTTGTTTTTGGTAATCATATATAAAAGTTGTGTAATTATGTATGTTGAGTAAATAATGCATGAATGAATTGCTGTTTGAGCCCCACCAGAGTTGTCTCGTCTGGTGGGGCTCATCACCAAGGGTGATCAGACTCACTGCAGGAAAGAGGTAGACCTTCTGACCACATGGTGCAGGAACAACAACCTCCTGCTGAACGTCAGCAAAACCAAGAAGATTGTTATCAACTTCCAGAGAGGCCACACCCAACACCTGCCACTAACCATCAACGGTGCTGCTGTGGAGATGCTGCTGTGGAGAGAGTGAACAGCACCAAATTTCTGGGGGTGCATATCAGTGAGGACCTCTCCTGGACCACCAACACCACATTACTAGCGAAGAAAGCTGAGCAGCGCCTCTACTTCCTGCGCAAACGCAAACGGGCAGGTGCTCCATCACCCATCATGACTACATTCTGCAGAGGTACAGTTGACAGCATCCTCACCAGCTGCATCACCATATGGGGCGGGAACTGCACCGACTACAACAGGAGAACCCTGCAGCGCATAGTGAATGCAGCTGGGAGGATCATTGGTACAACTCTCCCCTCCCTCTAGGACATATACACCACCCACCTCACCCACTGAGCACTCACAATTGTGAGTGATGCAAGCCACCCCGCACACAACCTGTTTGACCTCCTGCCCTCTGGTAAGAGGTACAGGAGCCTCCGCTCCCGCACTACTGGACTCACCAACAGCTTCATCCACCAGGCTGTGAGACTGCTGAACTCTCTCCCTCCCCATCCACAGCCCAGGTCAACGGAACCACCAGACTGGCTGAAGTCCAGGAATACGCCCCCCCCGAACAAAAAAAGCAATCACTCCAGACTCTGTCCCACATAAATAAATGACTCTGCACTATGCAAACTACACACATCACTTTGCTGCTATTAATAATATTACTGCTGCTAAATTATTATTATTATTACTGACTCTGCACTACCAAAACTGTACATAAAATCTACCTCACAGTACACTACACTTTTTCTATCTTGTATTTTTAATGACCAAAGTATAAGCCTTAAGCTAATTGCACTTTATTTTTCATTTTAGAGACTATTATTCTGTTGTACCTGTGCACTTTACTGTTTGTCCTGTCCTGTCTTGTATTGATACTTGTCTGCATGGGATAGTGGGAAACACAATTTCAATTCCTTTGTATGTCCAAGAAAAGAAATTAACAAAAAAAAGATCTTATCTTATCTAAAGTTACATCATCAGTTGCATTTCGGGAGGGAGTTGTCATATTGTTTTCTATTGTCAGGGTTATTTCGATAGCAAGACAGGGAAGGAGAGAGAGTGTGCAGATCTTGTTATGTGATTTTTACAATGCGGAACAGTTTCTTGGGAACAGGTCTGAACAAAAGGAAAGGGACTCTGCCAGGAGAAACTAAATACCAGAGCCTGAAAGCAGTATTTTAAGATGAGATCAATAACATTAATCTGTACAACCTTGCGTGAGTGTGTTCTTTTCTCACCAAGAGGGTTTTTGTTGTAGACTCCATGGGAGTCGGGGGTAAGGGCAGGCTGCAGGACGCTCCCCAGCTGCTGAGCAATAACCCTGTTGACGTCACTGAAGGAGATCTGTTTGATGTTGAGCAGCTGACTGCAGATCCTATGCACCGTGTCATTCTCGTGCACCAGGATGGCATCTGAGAGTTGGTAGAGGTGAGCCAGCGTCAGTACCGAGTTATAGTTCTGGACAATCACCTGAAAGAACAGGGAGAAGGAAACATACATTTTCATGAGCAAGAGTTACTCTGCTACAGTAACTTCAAAATCGAGTTGGATGCTGAGTGCCCGTACCTCACCAGTCCCATATGGCCAAGTAAGGTGGTTGAGGATGAAGGATGATGGGAAAGAGTCTCTTAGACACTGGGTGATGTAAGTACCCACTCCCGACCCCGTCCCCCCTGCAACACTCATCATGGCCACGAGACCTGCTAGTCTGTCACAGCGTTCCACCTCTCGTCTCACCAGCTCCTCCACTACCACTCTGTGACGCGGTCCATGAACACAATATCTAGTTCAATTCAAGACACAAGATCAGCTTTAACCTCTGACCTTTATGTTGTGCCTAAGGGGAGTATTAATCAGATTATCAGTTTATAGCTATTTTTTTTCTTCTCTATCTTAAGATCCAACTCCACACTTAATTGTCATAATACTGTAACACCTTGTCCATCCTTACCCATTAGCCCAGTTGTTTCCAGAGCCCTGCTTCTGACTCAAGTGTGACGTTTCTCCATAACTCCACCTGCCAGTTTTCGCAGCCTTGGCCAGACTTTGGTTAATCACTTTTGGTTCCATGTCGATCAGCACCGCTCTGGCCTCGAGATCTAGCACACAGAGATACACAACCCGTAGAAAGACGCACAGAGAACAGACGTCTAGATGCTGGGAGAGGCGTCCTACCTCCTCGTGTGGTTTGGTGGAAGAATCGCTCACAGCTGGCTGCGCGGTACGTTTTCCTCTGACCCACCTGAGCATCGCTGCAGATGGTATCAAACAGCTCCTGGCCCACCTGGTTACCGCACTGACCCAGCTGAACTGTTACTATGGACATGTCGACACAAAGTTGTGTGACTATCTCATTAATTCCAGCTCTTCTCTAGTTTCATGGTTGCTTCGTTTCCATGTTTTAACAACGGCCGCCTCGTGACGTCATTAGCGGAATTTCCGGGACGAAAGAAAAAACCCACTACACTATGAATTTTGTTTTCAAAATAAAACTCGTACACTGTCAAACTTTATGTGTGGTAAATATTTTTCGTGTCTTCACTTGTTCCCAAAAAATGTGCACATTGAAATCCATTCAAATCACTATTTTTGATCCATTTAATCGGTTTTGGAATAAATACAGTAAATATTTTATAGCTTATTCTTAAGCACATTCACGCATCAAAAAGTATCTAAGGTGAGTATTTTCTGAAAATTTCTCAATTAAAAAATCATATAATACCTTTCTCAACAGAATTTGTTGTCTGAGCTCTTCTCTACACAGGTAGGGAGGAAGACTCAAAGCATCCTGTCAGAAACTTTCCACTTTCTGTTTATCCAAATTCAGCCCAAATTTCAGCTCAAGGTTCAGGTTTCTCTAAATGAAGACTAAGCACTACAAATACTCCTTCATGCCTGCAGCCAACATCAGTCTAAGTGCAGACCAGTCAGTGGTGGAGTTGGCTAACCCTCAGCTGGTGAAGCTGTACTGTGGCCACTGTGACAACTCAGCAACTCCTGACCTTTTGCACTCTTGCACTTTATTATATGAACATATATTCAACTTTTTCTTTTCTTTTTTTGTGTTGTTCAGTGCTGTTAGGTGCATTGAATGATTGAAGTTTGAAGAAACAAAACATGTTGGCAATTTAACAATTGAAATTTATTTGTTAAACAAACAGGAGGTAGCATGTGGAAGAACTATACACAGCTATCTAATTTTTCCCAGGAGAGAAATGCTGCCCCAAAACATGGCATTGCCTCCACCAGCTGTTTTACTTTGACAGAGAAGATATGGCAACGCTTCATGAGCGCAACCCATATACTCAGCTCTGCTGCTCATCCCACAAATGAATATTCTGTATAAATGTAGCACAATTTGAAAGGAAATAATCAGGCTTTCTAACAATCTAAAGTTTATTGCCAAGAATTATTGTTGCAAGGCATGGCATCATTGACTTTAGGAGGAGGAGGTCCAACCTGCAGCCCATCAATAGGAAGTGTGTGGAGATGGTGTCCAGCTTCAGGTTCCCAGGTGTACCCATCAATGTATATTCCAAAGGAACTGAAACACATCAGGGATTGTGATGATTCAAGAAGGTTCCTGGTTCAAGTCCCCACTGGGGCCTTTCTGTGAGGCTTTTGCATCTTCTCCCTCTGCTTGCGTGGACTTTCTTTGTGTATTCTGGCTTCCTCCCACAGTATAAAGACATTCACGTTTGGTTAGTTGGTGTTTCTAAAATTGCCCATAGGTGAGACTGTGAGCGGTTGTTTGTCTGCATGTGGCCCTGTGGTGTACCTCTGCCTTTTGCCCAAAGAGAGCTGGATCTGGACTCCAGCAGACCCCGTGACCCTGCACAGGGATGCGTGGGCAGAGATAATGGGGGAGGTCAAAGCAAGATGACGCTGGTGCGTTTTGGCTGTTTTGACAAAAAAAAAAAAGCGTCTTTGAGTGCTATAATAAAGTGCTATATAAATCCAATGTAATATTAAATTAACACCTCCCAAAAAAAAAAGAATCATTGGCCATCATCTTCCCTGCCCAGGGCTGTGTGCTGAGTCCTCTTCTGTTCACCCTGCACTGTTGGTCGGACACATTGTGAACAACAATGAGTCTGACTACAGGCAGAAGGTGGAACACCTGGAGGGTTGGTGCAGTGAAAACAACCTCTTCATCAACGTGAAGAAGACCGAGGAGATGATTGTGGACTTCAGAAGGGGCAGACCCCAACCCACCAACTTCCTCAGGGGGTTGAGGGGTGCTGGACTTGCAAACTCAGTCCTATCATCATTTTACAGTGTGCGATGGAGAGCATCCTGTTCTCCTGCATCACAGTGTGGCACGGCAGCTGCTCTGCAGCAGAGAAGAAGGCCCTGCAGAGGGTGGTGAAAGCTGAAAAAAGGACTATGGGACACAGCTTATCCACCACTACAGACATCTACACCTCCAGATGCAGGACGTCCACTTCCTGCATCATGAAGGACCGCACTCAAACTGCACACACACTGTTGCCCCCATCTCTCAGGCAGGAGGGTGTGGAGCATTAGGAGCAGGACCACCAGACTGAGGAACAGTTTCTACCTGGAAGCTGTGAGACTGTTGAACTCTGAACAACCCAGGACATATATGCACTATATAGTTCTGTATCTTTTTATATATACTATATAGTTTTATTATTTATATAACTTTATTTCTTGTTTATTTATTGTTACAACTGTGCAATTACAATGAAGTTCTCTTCTCTTATCTTACAGCAAAGAAATTAACTAGAAAACACTTTTTGGAAAACACTTATTTATATATTTGTAGGGCGATGCCAGTAGATGATGTTTAAATGTTATCTCACTGTTTTTCTGACTGTAACAGTAAATTAAAAACAAACAAACAAAAACAAAACAAAGACAGCCAGCAGGACACTTTCTCCAACAGAATGTTACAGCTCTGCTGTCAAACAGATGGATACAGAAAATCTTTCCTGCCACATGCCACCATACTGTAGAATAACACTGTATTATATTTAACCACGGAGTTGACATTACACATTAATTAATTGAGCATTACTTTTAATTTTAATTTATGTAATAATGCACACTGAATGTATAGGATGTAAATATGTATAGACATTTTTAGATAATACATTGCTACCTTATATTTTTAGGTTTTCATTTTGAGCAGTTATTTGTCTATTTTCTGTATTTCATGCTGTTGCTGCCCAATAATTTCCCAATTCTGGGATGAATAAAGTACATCTTGTCTTTCATGTATGTATGTATGTATGTATACATAAATAAATAAATAAATAAATATCTATCTATCTATCTATCTATCTATCTATCTATCTATCTATCTATCTATCTATCTATCTATCTAAGACACATGTTAAATCTTGTGTAAATGATATAAAATCCCACCACTGAGAAAACTACTTACAAAAATATAAAAAGCGTATCCTATTTGGAAAATGTCATTCAAATATCAGTATTTAATTTGATTTAAATACTCTAAAATGATAAAAGGTGCACCTGCTTCAGCATAGCCACAAAATAAAAATTCATACTGTCTACATAAGCATTTCACGTCAGATTACAAGTTTATCCAACTGGGAATGTCTAGAAATATCAGTACAATCTGCTGTATTTCAAAATAAATCCTGGGCCTTGCTGTCCTTCCAGTCAAGTTCTGGGAGTTTATGTTGAAACTGTTCAGACCTGTTGTTGATCCCAGAACCTGAAGTTAAACAATCTTCTTTCACTTCTAAAGAAGCTTCTCTACAATTTCACTTTATTATAGTTTATTCAGTCAGAAAAACAAATGTAACTGTTTATATCGATGATGATGACTGATCTCATGTCCTCTTCAATTTAATACATGTAAAATCATAAAAACGAAATGTAAATGCTGGTAATGTTATACATCACTCATTTCTTGATTGAAACTTTGGGCTCTACAGAAAAAAAAAAACAACATTTTTTAAACAGGAGCAATAGCTGTAAAACCTGAGCACAAACTGATTTTTAGTTATTTGTTGGAGGAATGAAAGTGACTAACAGCTGTTTAAAAAGACTTTAGTGGTTCTACAAACGTTAGCAGGTACTTTTTGGTTCTGGAATAAGGCAGGATGTCTTCCGGACCACCAGAACCTTCTCCAGGCTCAGACTGAGGTTGAACAGGTTCTGATTCAATTCAACTTTATCTGCATAGCATCTATAACATGTGTAAGTTGCGTCTCGGCATGTGGTAATCCATCTACACAGGACACATGGAGCAGTTTCTGGCAGCCAGGCTGCTTTTTATTGAGTAAAAAAATGTATACAAGGTCACTACAAGAGGTAAACAATAAAATACACTAAAGTTTTCTTTTAATGTTTAAAGCAAAGTATAAAAATAGCTCAGAATCTCTTCATTTGAAATGCTCTTGAACTTGAGATTACAAAAAGAAATTAGAGTCCTTGAATGTAGTCCTAAAAAACCACTAAAACCATTAAAATGGTCAAATACAAACTCAGCAGTCATCGTTTCTATGTTAAACTACAAATACACACGCAAAAGGTTTACTAAATAAGCTTTAAAAAGAAACTGAACAATATGTCCTAGGATGTGCTATATTTTTAAAAAAGAAAGCATCATGCAGTGTTAATATATACTATAACATAAAGTAAAATGTCTTAAAAGAGCAGTTATATAAAGAAAATACTGTTTTCAAGCAAAACATTCAACAAACTGAGCGGTAACAACAATAATGTCCGTAAACAGCTCCTGTTTTCTTTTTAAAGGGATTAAAAGCAGATCTGAAGTTTTTTTTTTGTTTGTTTTTTAAGTCTCTGGTGGCACTTTTAAAGAGGAGCCGACAAAAAAAGTTAAACACGAATCTCAACAAGTTCTTTACGAAGATTTGTGCATTATGTATTCAAAAACAATGTAGTTTCTTGTTCAACAAGATCTGTAAACCTTTTTTTTGATACAGTACGCAAAAAACATTTAAAGATATCCAGTGATAAGAACGCAGGCTGCACATCTAGGACGCAAACGTCTACAGTAAATCTTCACAGCAGCGACCAGCTGAGTGTATGACGTGCAGCTTCCACTTCATCCGTGATAATGCCCCTTTACTTTGGTGACGCCCAACATCGTTTAGCTGTTAAAGCGATGAAGAAGAAGAAGAAGAAGAAGAAAAGGCTGCATTTGGAGTTTGGTCCACAGAAATATTCAGCACAAAACACCTTCCTGATTAGAAATTGAATAGAAATTTGGTAATAATAATAAAAAGCTTTATCCTTGATGAGGCTTTACAGTCCATGAAAGACTTCTACAGATTTAAAGAATAAAGCCAGTCCCAGTTGAAACCTGTGCCCCACACACACCGGAGGCTGGTTTCAGCTCGCATCACTGGGAACGTTTTCATGACTCTTTTCTTCTTAAACCTCCATAATAAAAGTAGTCAGTTTAGGAAACTCCTGCACGTTCAGCTGCGAGCAGATACGCTGGCGTCCAGCTGCCTCTCAAAGACAGAAACATCTGCAACGACATGGATGTCACCACTCGCTGATTCTCTGCTGAATTATCAGAACAACTCAAGTTTTGTTTTGTTGTTTTTTTTTTTTTTTTAAAAAGCTTTTGTATTTTTTTTTTCCAACTATTTAACTAAGCTAGTTTTCATATAAAAGCAAAAAATAGTAGCAAAGATGTCAGTTTCAAGTCACATATAAAAAAGTAAAATCCTGTCTCACTTCTGGGTTAGTCTGAGTTTAAACTCCACATAAAAGTGGAATTAAAAAAATGCTGTGTTAAAAAACTAGTTTTAAATCTTAACAAGCACCAACAACCAACTTTAATAGAACGTTTAGGAAGTTGTTGCCTAAATCAGAATAAGAAATATATTTACTTGGAAGAACATGAACTCCTGTGAGTCTTTTTTTCTGCAATTTTGTGGCTCAAAGTGGTCAATTATGTTTTTTTTTATTCATTTATTTTTATTGGTTAAAAAATCCTGACAGCTGACAGAGAGGCACCACTCAGCTTCTGAGTTTGGTTCAAGTGTTTTCAGTTTTGAGGGAGACAAGAACACCCCATGGTTGGTTTAAAAGTTCTCACGGAAATGAAGTTTCTGAGGTGCTGAACGCAGACACAAACGTCACATCTAACTGTGTAACAACATTAATGCCATTATCTTGTAGCTTACTGGAAGTCAAACTGTGTCAGTGAGACAGCAGACAAGCCGACCAGCTGAAATGATGCTCGACAGTCTGGTGGCTGCAGGGAAGTCGCTTTATGAATGAATGAATGCACAAAGTGACGCCGTGATTCTGAAACAGACGCCGACCTCAAAGACTGGCCGTTCTAAACATGCAACGCAACCAAATCTGTCGTCCCAGACTCCAGACATCCACGGCCGCCACGCCTAACTGGGCGGTTTGGAGCTCAAAACCTCCAGATTCAGCAGCGCCACAATCTCACCAACTTTAACGTGTGAAGGCCGGAGGTCTTTGGCAGAAACAAAACCACCGAGTCTTTACGTGACACCGTACAAATGTTGCACACTAAACGTGAAGAAGGAAATAAAGTAAACGAATCTCTGAAGAGGTAAAACTGAACCACTGGTCATGACTCTGGATGACATCATTAGTTACAGAGGTCCTCAGCATTTTATCCAGCTTTCATGGAGTGATGAGACACAACGGTTTCCCAAAGCAGCATTTGTGTCTCTGTGTGGGTGTGAGTTACGTGCATCTGCAGCTGCAGCGCATCAGCTACTGTCTACCTGCTTCACCCTCTTTAGGTGAACCTGTCTGCATGCAGAAAAGAGGAACCAGTCGTTTTGTTTTGGAGCCAGCAACCCAGTAAAAATGCTGGTTTCCTGGTACTGGCTGGTCTATTCACAGGCATAATAGTCTTTGAGTGGTGCAAACAGGTGTCTAATGACGGGGACGCTCCAGGACCGGCCCAAGAGTCTCTGTCTGGCACCGCGGCCCATGTTGGACACATCTGTGTAATGGACAGGAAAACCAAAAATCCTGCAGAGAAAAAAGAAAACCAAAAGAACAAAAGGAATGAGATGAAACTGTAGGTGCAACATTTAAAGGGAGAGTCTGTGTGTGTGACGTGTGTGTTTCACACTCACCTCTCCAGCTCAGTGCACCACAGGATGTCCTCTTTGCCGTTCATCAAGACTGGGAAGTGCTGGTCTTTTCCCTGTTTGATAGAGTTGGAGCGAGTGGTGATGGTTCGCACCTTCCCATACTGTGAGACAACATGCACTGTCAAACAGTAAAAATGCTCTTCTGCAACCATGAGCTGCAGGCCAAACAACAAACTCCTTTAAACGTGACTAACTGCTGGATGACTGACCTTTGCAACTCTGCCGTGCTCCAGGCAGTCCTGCAGCTCCAGCTTGTCCATCCCAGAAGCACAGAGAGGCCTGAAACAGGGTGACAGTTTTTTTTTTCTTTGTTTGTTTGCTTTCTTTTTAAATCTGCTAACATAACAGAAATGATCAAAAGGAAACCTAGCGTCAGATGTTTTTCTTCCAGTTGAGCACTCAGCCGTATTTCTGATGAATGCCCACCTGTTCATGCCGGGTAGGTTTCCCCAGAAGTATCGAGCTCGATGAGCAGCAGAAACCTCGATAGCATCAATCATCACAGGGTTACACTGCGTAACACACAAAGTCATTATATCATAAATAAACAGCAGCTGAAACAATTCTGAGTTGAAACAAACCTAAAAAAGCCTCAATCCTGCTGGATACATACACACACACACACACACACACCTCAAATTAAAAAGCAAAAAACCCTCTTTGGTG